>JALMQS010000697.1:672460-713649 GCA_024734495.1 Forficula auricularia | reverse complement strand
TATGAAATTTCATAATAATCCCTTCAGCCGTTTTTACGTGAATCGTGATCAACTTTTCGGAAACAATTGAAACAGACAGACAGACATACGTACATACAGACAGGAATTTCGTTGAGGGTGTTTTCGTTCATAACTTTGCTTGAAACGTGTGCAACCAAAATTTGGCGTGATTTGGAGCAATGTACAGACAAAACCTTAATTTTATATATATATATATATATTTTATATAATTTTATAGATATAGCATGGCCTTCATCTTCAGTCTTTTTATATAAATCTTTTTTTTTTCTGTTGTGCATAAGACTCATTTATATATATGTATATATATATATCTGACCAAAAACATAAATGTGAAAAAGAGGCCAAGTTCGGTACAAACGGCTTCGCCGACAAAAGAGTTGAGATCTAAACGGGTACCAAGTTCCATAGCAGTTGCTTAAATCATAGGGATGAACAACGATCTTAAATTGATTTAAAGAAAATTTATTACGTTATTTGATATTAAATGTCTAACTCCGCAAGTTATAATAGTAAATAAATTACGTTTAACGCGATGATATTTAATACAAGCTTAAAATTAGCTTTGCTAGTTGTTCTTATTTTATACTACAAACAATTTAGTTGGATATAAAACTTGCCAAATTATAAATTTAATACCAAAGAACGTAATAAATTTTCTTTTAAATCAATTGAAGATCGTTGTTCATCCCTATAACTATGATTTAAGCAACTGCTATGGAATTTGGTACCAGTTAAGATCTCAATTCTTTTGTCGTTTGTGCCGAACTTGGCTCCTTTTTTACATTTATGTTTTTGGTCCGATATAATTAATTTTTGAAAAGTTTTATCCTTTAATTTATCTAAATAATTACATTTAAACATTTATATTAATAATAATTAAATATTTCTCAGAAAAGATCTGTTAAAAACCCGGTCGGTTTTTCATAAATTTCACCCTTTCATTTGGGACCCCGAAGAAGGGAAAGTTTCGATTTTTCAATTTCCTCCTTTATTAATGTTCCAGCTTTACCAGTATGCCAAATTGCAGAATTCTAGCTTGATTTTATTTTCACTATATCTTAATTAAACATATAATACATTTCACCCCTTCATTTCGGACCCCGAAGAAGGGAAAGTTTCGATTTTTCAATTTCCTCCTTTATTTATGTTCCAGCTTTACCAGTATGCCAAATTTCAGAATTCTAGCTTGATTGTATTTTCACTATATCTTAATTAAACATATAATACATTTCACCCCTTCATTTCGGACTCTGAAGAAGGGAAAGTTTCGGTTTTTCAATTTCCTCCTTTATTGATGTTCCAGCTTTACCGTTTTCCCAAATTTCAGGATTCTAGAATCAGCGGAAGTACTTTAGTTTTTTGATATGTCAGTCAGTCAGTGAGTGAGTCAGTGTTAAAAATGGCACTTTTCAGAGCTTAATAACTCAAGAACTATATTACATTTATTCATGAAATTTGGGATTCTAGGTGTTCTAGTGGGTCTTATTAGGCATGCAAAATTTCAAGTGTCTAAATCTAATAGTTTTTGAGTTATGGGAGGGTCGAAAATAGCTTGAAATGGTTCGTGTAAATATACACATGGCCTGTGCGTCACCCGTTTTTCCGAACTTGGCTGACACCCTAGTGTGTGTCTAGATACATTGGGATATGTTTATTTGCCTCAAGCAGGAGTAGAGGAGCACCCTCATTGATTTTCCCTTATAGGGGCCCAAAATCTGAATATTATTATGGAATAAGTGTGTTTTTTTATGAAAATGCTAACTGGCTTCTCGGCTCAATAAGAGCAACAAATTTTCAATATCCACGCGATACTGACCCCTTGAAAAATAATATTTATAATTAAAAAAGACTGATGATGAAGGCCAAGTCTTCGAAACTATAGTCTCAAACAAATAAATAATATTATAATAATATATAATGATAATATATTTTGAAAGTGGCGTAAGTCCATTATTTGAGATATTTTTACATATTTATTTATATTTTTATAAATACAGTGAAACCCCTCAAATCCGAACTAATTGGGGCTGTAGCCTGTTCAGATTTCAATTTGTTGGGATTAGCCAAAAGCAGCTTCGACAATCGAAGATAACTGATATCAAGTGAAAGGTTCAGTGATATTTTGTGTGTTTCTATTATTTATATTTCATTGTTTTGCAAAGTCATTAACCTAAAGAATTTCAATAACCAACTTTTTCAAAAATTTTAGGTGTAGATTGGCGAAATTTAAAAACCGCCAAATCTGTAGCAGCTACACTGCGGTGGCGTTAATACGTAAGTACCACTGATTTTTTTTTTTTTTTTTCTAGTTTAAATTTGTTGTCAGATTCAGTAATTGTGAAACTTGGTGATGTACACTTAACAGGCCTGTAACTTTAAAATGCGGGTTTTTTCAATAAAAATACTCAATAATTTAGAAAAAAATGGAAAAATACATTTTATTCAAAGTATCGGCCCTCGCATTCTACACATTTTTTACACGTAGTAGGCAAATTATGGATGCCATTCCGAAAGAATTGAAAGTCGTGTGAGCAAAACCAGTCGTCGAGGCATTTTTGGACGTCTTCATAAGAATGGAAATGCTGGTCGGCAAGTGCGTGTACCATGGATGAAAACAGGTGGTAGTGGGGAGGAGCAAGGTCTGGTGAGTACGGCGGGTGGGGTAATATTTTCCATCCAAGTGCTGTCAGAGTGTACATGACCAGTTTTACTGCGGGACTGGGTGCGTTGTCATGCAGCGAAATCACATTCCCATGCCTTCGAGCCATACTGGTCGTTTTTCGATCAACGTATGATTCAAATTAATCATTTGTTGACAGTAACGATCTGTATAAACTATTTCGTCAGGTTTCAGCAGCAATTCAGTGTCTTCAAACTGTTTCACGTTTTTTTTATCACTGACATTGAAATCACCGCTTCTGAATCGTTTAAACCACCGTTCGCAAGTGTCGATAGATAGAGTAACTGCTCGGTATGTTTCCATGTATTCGATGTGATTCTGCTGCTTTTTTCTTCAGATTGAATAAGAAAATCAGCACATGACGCAAATGCTCTTTGTTTGCCTCAAAACTCGACTCGAGTGGTAATACTGTAACTAGTGTCACTTTATTGGCGCTGTCAAGGCCAAAACAGACGAAGTTCGAGTTCGACGTAGTAGTACTTACTTTGAAGGGACAGTATACTTTAATGGAAAAATACTTTAAAGTCTTGCAAGTATATCGGGTCGGTACCTGGTTGGTATAGTTGCAAGAAAATACCTGTTAACGTAAATACGCACCATCTCTAGCTCTCAGGTCTTCGTTCTTTAAGGACCCCACCCAATAACTGATACTATTTCCTTCATGTCTTCTAATTTTTTTTCTCTTCTTCCCTTCAAAATTTGTGTATTGGTGAACTCTTTTGCCAACTTTGTAAAATATTGTTGCTAAATTATGTATAAACACTAGGTGGGACCTAAGGTCCTCTGTATACTTTGTGAAATAAATAAATAAACGTTTTGAAACTTGTTGTCATAACTATAAAACGAGATATAGGTTATGGCGCCAGAATCTATAGGTTTTGTGGGCCATCTAGTGGAAATAAAAACGCATTTTAAAGTTATTATCATCGGCATGTACATCCCGTAATAGCAATTGTTTTCATTTTTAAGTTTGTCCAAAGCTAGGGTTTCTCAACTGTACAATATTGATCTAAATATTCAAGTTCATATTCTTTTAGCTTAGACATGTTTAGGTTTTTTTAGTAATCTGTCATCAGTAATTTAATCAAGAAATTGATTCAGTAAAAGAGCAATCAAGTTTCTTATGAGGATTACTTTTAATTTCGGTAATCGGTTACAGATTATGATTAGTAATCGGTAATCTGATTACTTTTAATCAATTACCGAGCAGCTCTGATTATCAAGGAAGATAATTTTAATCACTGCCCGACAAATCAATTTATTATAAATGCATTTAAGCAAAAAAAAAAAAAAAAAATAGATATTTTAAATGAAACAAATACATATATATAACTATTTTGTTGAACCTACATTTGCTGAAGGTTCACCCATCAGAAATGATGGCAAATACGGGGAATTAGGCTGAGTGGGCGACGAGACGACATTATTAGGGCTTCCAATTGGTGATCCAAGATTCATCGGCTCCATCATTAAAAGAATGAATTGATATTTCTCTCAAATTAATATTAAACAACAAAGATGACAAAAAATTTAAAAAAAAACCTAAAAAAAATTTGTAAATACAAAAAAAATATAAATAAATAAAATATATTATTAAAAAATAGAGGTATTATTACTTTTATATAATAAATATTATCAGCATCGATAACCTTTTCAGTCAAATTCTACTAACAGATTTGAAAATTTAAAACATGATGTCTGTCGAAGATTAGAGAAAAGAAGATGAGGCATTTCACTTAAAAAACTTCCACCCACAATTTGCTTAAAAATTATTTGATAAAATTAAAAAAATATTTAAGGAAAAATAAATCAATTTTTTTTTTTTTTTAATAAATAAAATTTTCTGGCCAATTTAGAATACTGAGGGTTTCGTTCCGTAGCATACATCTTACAAAATAGCTGAGATATCAAATTCCATCTTTTTTATCAATGGTAAAGTGAGAATGAAGGAATTTGTGGGATTTTATCATATTTTTAAGTTCATTAATTTCTAAACATTGATAGATATAAAAATCACCATCATTTCGAGTCTCTCACACATTTTTAGAGTGAAATACATTAAAAAAAAAAAAAGATAAAAAAATTGCCTAATGCTAAATAAAAAGATCTTTACAGAGGTATACAAATCCAATAATAATCAACCATTATTTTTTGTTTTCTACCTCACAAAAAATTCGACCAACCCCTAATTAATTGTTATAAAGTAATTAGCGATATTTACGACTCTAGAGACATCTAGCGGTAACAGGGATGAATCACAAATTCAGGCATCGCCAAATTATTTTTTTTTATTTTTTAATGCGATCGAATGCAAAAAGGGTTTGGATTTGCTCTAGAATCTGATGGAAATCATGGTCTTAATTAAATAATAAATTAACGGTAGTCATCCCCTTTCTAGGTGATTGGAATTTACAGAAAATTATCTAGAAATCACCCTATTTATGAAATTTTAAATAAAGGGTATTCTCCCCTTTCAGGAGGTGAAGGGTTGATCATAAAAATTATTTCAGGCCGAATTCATAGTTAGTGATTTGTAATTCCCCGAAAATCTGCTAGAAATCATCTTCTTAATGAAATACTAAATTAAGGGTACTCCCCTCTTTTGGGGGGTGAAGGGTTGATCACAAAAATTAATTCAGTCCATATTTATGCCTAGTGGTTTGGATTTGGCTTAAATTCTTTTAGAAATCATTCTTTTGATGAATTTCTAAATTAAGAATAGTCACCCCTTTTATGGGGTGAAGGGTTGATCACAAATATTAATTCAATCCGTATTTATGCTAAGTAGTTTTGAAATTTCCGAAAATTATCTAGAAATCACCCTATTTATGAAATTCTAAATTAAGGGTAGTCATCCCTTTTAGGGGTAAAGGATTAAAATTGAAAATTGAATCCATATTAAATTGATTCCTGTGAATCAATTGTAATAGACTAATGAACAGGGCAAAGCCCTCGAAACTATAGTCTCGTTATAAATAAAATTTATAATTCCAGCAGAAGACACACTCTTTTATTGTCTCCTTCAATGAATCCATATTCATACTTAGTAGTTTGGAATTTTTGGAAAATCCGCTAGAAATCATACTTTTTATGAATTTCAACAATCGAGGAAACTGTTAAAACATTTTCAAGACTCGGCACCACCATAAAATAAACTTAATTAAAATGAGATTTAAGGTAGTTCTTTCGCGACAATCCACACAAAAAGTTTTAGCCTCATAACCACTCTATACATATGAACGGTGTTAAAATTTTAGGTTATGTTTTTTTAACGTGATTGTACTTCTCACACTACTATATCTTCTTTATGAATGGATCGTTTCCAAGCCATTGAATCTATATCCCTTCCACTAAAAATAATCGCCCAATTATATGGTTTTTTTTTGTTTTTTTTTTAAGTTACTCCGAATATATTATTCTAACAAATATTAGTATTTCATCAAGATGGTGAAAGTCCTTCAATGAAAAAAAATAAAATAATGATCATTTTCCCACCCTTTCCCAATCTACCATATGTAAAAAATTTCATTTTTAATTGCAACTATTTCATGTTTGTTGTGGTAAATCGTCTTCAAATTTTAACAGTGTGTTTATTATGTTTTTTATTTAATGACTTATATTCCAAATTTCGAAGGCTTCTTGAATTTTTGCATTTGTGGAAGAACTACACCTTAAACAAAAGTAATCTTTTAATAGAAGCCTTTGATAAGAACCACATAGTACACTGTTAAATAATATATTTATTAACACAAACAAATTCAACATACCTACCAGATGGATCAAAAAGTTTGGAATAAGTGAAACAAGAAAACATTTTTTTGGCCAAATTTTATTTTATTTTTCAACATACATTCCTTTTAAGTCGATACAGCGAGTCCAACGTTTTTCTAACTCTTTTATCCCGTCCGAAAAGTAACCCTTCGGGAGGTCTCCAAAATAGGCCTCAGTTTCAGCTATGGCTTCCTGATTTGAGTGAAATTCCTTACCGGTGAGCCATTTCTTCAGGTTTGGAAACAGATAAAAGTCACTGGGGGCTAGGTCTGGCGAATAAGGTGGCTGAGGAACCAGTTCAAATCCGATTTCGTGCAATTTTGCTTGCGCAACTAACGATGAATGAGCAGGCTCATTGTCGTGATGATAGAGGATTTTTTTCTTCTTCAAATGTGGCCGTTTTTCTTCGATTTCAATTTTCAAACGATCCAATAATGATGAATAATATGCGCCAGTTATGGTTTTACCTTTTTCAAGATAGTCGATGAATATTATTCCAAACGCATCCCAAAATACGGAGGCCATAAACTTTCCGGTACATTGTTGAGTTTTTGGACGCTTCAAAGCACTTTCACCCGAAGAAACCAATTGTTTTGACTGTTGCATAGACTCTGGTGTGTAGAAATGGATCCATGTTTCATCCATGGTTATGAATCGGCTCAAAAACTCCTTTGAATTTCGCTTAAACATTGCCAAATTCTGCTGGGAAGTCGTAACACGAATTCGTTTTTGGTCCACTGTGAGCAAAATCGGCACCCATCGCGCACAGAGTTTCTTCATACCCAAAATATCATGTATGATATTGAACACACTGCCATACGACATCTTTGTGGTCTCAGCTAGCTCCCTCAATTTCACTTTGGGGTCGTTCAACATAATATCATGGATTTTTTCGGCGTTTTCTGGTGTACTGACGTCTTTTGGGCGTCCAGATCGTTCAGCATCACTTGTGCTTGTACGGCCGCGACGAAAGTCAGAAAACCATTTATGAACCATCTTCATCGACGGTGCAGAGTCCGGATAATATTTATCTAGCTTGGCTTTGGTCTCGGTTATCGTTTTCTTGCGTAAATAATAGTGTTTAATCAGAACACGAAACTCTGATTTTTCCATTTTTAAAAAAACACGGGGGCTGGTTGGTTCTCACTGCTGTAACTTTTATATGCGTAGACATGAATGCCTGAAATTTTGACAGATGTCTAATGAAGAGTGAAGTTAGTTATGAACATAGTTATGAATGATTCTCATTGGTGCATATACTAGCCCCATCTCTTTTAGGATTATTCCACACTTTTTGATCCGCCTGGTAAATATACGAAGTTTCTATCCCTTGATCTGTGTTCGTTTCAAAAGTGTGAGATATCTCGGCTGCGGCCTGGATTAACCTGTTTTCTAAATCAGTGATCGAAACGTCGCGTGTATTTATGTTAATAAATATATTTAATAGTGCATAATGAGGTTCTTATCGAAACCTTCTTTTAAATAATTATTCAACCTCCAAAGCTTGAAAATGATTTTTTCATAAAGCCTTGACCATAGCCCCCGCAAGGCGGGTCCAAGTGCACCTGTGGGGGCCCGGGGCACGGACCTGACATGTTTTTTTAAGGGGATATGTTAGAAAAAAAATGCGTAGGGTGACCAACTTTTTTCACTTCATAAAAACACATACTTTTTCCATAATAAAAGGGGTCCGCTTCAGATTCTGGGCTGAAAACGGCTCTTCCGATTTTGATGAAGCTTAGGGGGTTTTTGGGATGACAATTCGATCTGTCACGGTCTCATCTAAGACAAAATTGTTTTTGATGATTTAAGAGAAATTAATTATTCTCAGGTAGACAGATCCAAATCTTGGAGTTTAAAAAAGGTTTTCCTTTTACTATTGTACCCAGACAGACAATGGGTTGGGGTTCTCAAAGGCCTTGGAAAACTATTGTGATTGTGGTGTGTTGTTGTCAAGCATTAACTAAACCTGAACAAAGCTCGGTCTTCCAGGTAGGTATATATATAAGTATTTGTATTTTTTTTTTTTTTTAAACGGCTCTAACGATTTTGATGAAACAAACCCTATTAACAAGTTTTGAGGATGAGAAAGTGATCTTGATGCGGGGGGTGCAGAAGGTGGGGGGCAGTGGTGGGGGATCCGGGGGTAGGACGAGGTTTCGGGGGTGGGTTGGAGCAGGGTGGAGGTGGGGGGTACAGTGGTCGAATACTATTATATAGATATATTTGTATTTTTTTTAATTTGAAAACGGCTCTCAAATAAAAATCGACCTTTTTATCAGAATTTTAAATTAAAAATAATATTAAAATAAAGATTTTAACTGAAGGAACAATAAGTTACCGCCGAGTACCTATCGCTCGGTGCCTCCAGGTATATATAATTAAGCGTGATTAATAATGTTGAAAATAAGAAGGAAAATATATTCACATTAAAATAAGATTATTTAAAGAGAGCAACAATGAATAAATTTTTAAATTAATCAAAAAGCATAAAATTCAACAATGATAACAATGCATATTAGATCATTTCTTAAATTGTCCTCGACTTAACTAAATTTCAATAATTTTCATTTCCATTTGGCAATGATCAACTTTTTAAACAAATCAAATTTAACCGATCCGAACCATACCAAAAATCAATCGAAATCGTTGCAAAATCGACCAAGATTGAAATTCAAAAATTATGAAATATTTCGAATAGTATTTTTATAAAATATTTCTTAAATTTAACATAATAAGTTCAAATTCCAAGTTGTTAGGTTTTAAATTTTGCGCATTTAAAATTGTCAATTTTACACGTGTCTATTTTTTGAAATTTTCCTTTTTATTTCCAATATATTTTATCAAAGGACTTTGCTAAAATATAATATATATATAATTATTGAGTTGTTTGTTGTTTCTCAGGCAACAATCACATAAATAGTTATTTAAGAAAAATATATTTATAAAATTAAAATGAGTATTTTTAAAGGATTTTTTGATGTTAATATTTCTGAAGAAATATTTAAAAATAATTGTGCTAATAAAATATTTGACAGGCTAATTAAAGGTAAGTAATTGTTATTATTGTTAATTATTACAACACTAAATTTATGTTATTATTGTTAATTGTTGCAATAAGTAACTTATGAGGAGAATTTTCTAGGTTAGGTTTCACAAAAAGGAAATATTAAAACAAATGTATGTTTATTTGAGTTTGATTCACTCGATATATATTTCGGGTTATAAAATCTTTTATTTGAATTCCTGAAGATGGGCTAATAACCAGAAATATATATCGAGTGAATCAAACTCAAATAAACATACATTTGTTTTAATATTTCCTTTTTGTAAAACCTAACCTAGAAAATTCTCCTCATAAGTTACTTATAATGTTTCACCTAGAACCGACACCTAAATCCTTAAAAATTGTTACAACAATAAATCTAATTTTTCTTAAACAAATGTTTATACCTAATAATTAATCAAGAAAAGCTTTAACTGCAGAATATTGAACTTTTTAGTGGGTTACAAAACAATTGCCATCAATCAAGTGTTTAGTGATACATCTATAGAAAATACGTCGAACAAAAAAAAGAAAAAAGGCGAGACTAAAATATTAACAGATATTATTCCTGAACCTATTAACCTTGATAAGTACACAAAGGTAGGATTTCTTTAACAATATTTTCTTTTTTTTTAGTTTTCTTTCAGCTTATTAAAAATATTATATTCAAGATTTTAAGACTAAAATTTTGAAAAATTCCAAAATCTCAAAAAGTCGATTATCTAAAGCCGCATATACTAGTTCTGTAAATATGAAACCGTAATTTGTCCATAAAAGGCTCTAGTTGTCAATGGAGTGACTGTGAAACCGCCTGATTGGTGCCATTTTCTTGTTTTTACATTTACCAAATAATTTTAACTCAAAAAATTTAATACAAATACATATTTTTTCATTGAATTGAACATGTGGAATTTTGTGCCTAAAAACTACGATTAATTTTTTGTTATCATTTGAAGAAAACTGCTAGAGAATCACATCGAATGCTTGTCCAAGCATATGGTGAGCATGCTCTTGGTAAAATCACAGTGGTTTAAAAAATTCAAAAGCTGCGATTTTGACGTGAGAAAAGAAGAACGTGGAAGACCATCGAATAAGTTTGTATTGCAAGCATTGTTGGATGAGGATGACGTTCAAACGCTAAAACCTGGTGAAACCGTTTATACCAGTGGTCGTCAAACTGAAGCAATATTTGTCAGAAATTCAAAAAAGATTTTATGATTTGATAAATATTAAGAATTGTTTTATTCTTGTAGAAAACTCTTGGCATTTTGAAGACAATGATATGAAATTATTCAGTCAGTTTGGATTTCCTAAAACTCAGTTGATGAACGAACTCATTGAACTAAAATACGACACACAACTCAAAGCTCATTTCATTGAACATCGTGAAAAGCAGGAACACATTGAATTTTGGAAAAATGTACCTATAATTAATATAAAAGTTTACGAGACTGCGTACAATTTATTTTGACAATATTTCCTTCTACATATCTCTGTGAATAATTCCAAGACACAACTTCTCTAAAAAACACTTTATTTTAACCCTGAAAACCTGGTTAATTTTCAATTAACTGAAAAATTAGATTTTTAGTTGCTTAGTCAATAAATAGTTAGTCAATTGAGTTGGCAAATAAGTGACTTTACAGGTTGCTATTGCCATACAAAATCTATGGGAGAATCGCGTTTTGACAGCTCATAAAAAGTATATCACTTGATTGGTGGTGTGTCAACCTAGCAACTACCCAATTCATAAGTGTGTTGCCCTAAGTGATACCGCACATTGTCCATTGTGGCCCTTAACCAGAAAAGTGTGACGACCACTGGTTTATACTGAACGCTACCGACAACAAATGATGGATTTGAACCAAGCATCGCGTGTGAAAAACGACCAGAAGATCAAAGAGGCAACACAAAGTGATTTTGCTTCATGATAATGCGCCATCGCCTACAGCAAAACCGCTCAAGAAAACGATTGAGGCGTTTAGTTTCCAAATAGTTTGGCATGCGGCTTACTCACCAGACTTGGCTCTATCCGATTACTACTTATGGGGCACGCACTTGCTGAGCAGAGCTTCACTCCTTACGAAATTATAAAATGGCTTGATGATTGGTTTGCCTCAAAAGAGCAATAGTTTTTTGGCCAGGGATCCACAAATTGCCAGAGAAATGGGAAAAATGTTTAGCAATTGACAATACTTTGAATAAAATATTTTTTATCATTTTCATACAATAAATGTGTAGTTTCTATAAAAAAATCACGGTTTCATATTTACAGACCTGATACACTTGCGAGTTGAGCCGGTCACGGAAAAAATAAGTGCCTAAGCTTCCCATGAGCATTTTGAGACCCAACATGGTTCGCGAGCCCACTGCGCTCAGTTTGTATAAAACAGAATATGACCGATATATACAATGTGGTGCAAAAAAGTGGAATACTTAGAAAAATATAACATAATTGGTTTCAAAAGAGGGCCTGTCACTGGTCTCCTTGACATCAACCCTAATTCCCGGAGACGTCTTCTGATAGTCCAAACACTTAGATTGACTTGAGTTTGTAGAAGGCACTGTTGAATTTGAGCTGCTGTACAATGCCGATCCCTAATATCTCTAATAGTATGAATCGGTCATCTCTCTCATTTGAAGCTCTAACTTTCAGTTCCTGTCATCTGATTGGCCATTCCAGTCCCTCCATTTACCATCTACCCTTTGTTAGTTGTAAAAAGCATTTACTTTGCGACATTCAACCGGCTCTTATTCGACCAGATCCCGGTCTCCTGGCATAAGAGTTTGTTTCTTTAAATCGTTTCACACCTCTGAGCGACATAACTTACCTTCCAATCGATGCTTTAAGTCGTTGAGCGACATACCTACAGATACGATCTTCTATCATTTATTAGAGCTACAGCTTGAGCTAGTTCCTCGGTCTTTAGAGGCATTATGCTTAGACAAAATTGCAAATGAAATTAAAAGATGAGATATTCAAATCGAACTGATAAACATTAAAATATTCAATTTAATTCGATATTAGACGATAATCATTTAATACAATACAACAAAAGGATCAGATTTCAAACCTGAAAATTTTTAATTTTAAAGGGTTTAAATTAAACTAATACATTGTTTTCACTCTAAAAATGTTTAAAAATATTTGTACAATCACAGAATGTATTAAAAGTTTAAATAAAATGTGTTTTTTCTGAAAATTATTTGAAAAACTAAATTTTTCTAAGTGTTCCACTTTTTTGCACCACAGTGTATATATATCAATTAGCGTTAGTAATTATTCGTCCGGCCAGACCGCCGTGGTTTGAAACATGTACACACTTGACAGCTCGACTTTTTGCCTTCCAAACTGCCACTAAGCATCCCTTGTGCTTGCTGAAAAAAACGACTCCAGCCGGCTCATTGTCGGCTCAAACTGCTCTCAGAACCCCATCCACACTTGCGACACTTACTATGTGAGGGGCTCATGAGTCGCTCAGCTCGCAAGTGTATACGTGACATAAGATGTTAACGATATTATTTTTTATATGTCAGACTGATCAGGCCCTCAGGAGTCAAACCCAAGCGCCAATCTAGCTATCCGGGCAGATGGCCTTTCCATAGATATGAGAAAAATCATCTTAGATAATCCACCTTTTGAGATTTTTGAAATTTTAAAGTCTTAGAACCTAGAATATAATTTTTATTCAAAATGATGTGAATTTTTCAAATAATACCCTCATTTTTTGAATTGTAAAAAAAAAATTCACATCCTTAAAACAATAATATTTTATTTTTTTCATTTTCAGGAATATCAAGGGAAATTAAAAATTCTAAACCGATTGACAATAACTGTTTCAAATCAAAATCATTTGCATAAAATCGTAAGTATAAAATTAATTTTTTCAAATATGTAATTTTGCTATACCCTATTAATAATCAACATTTTTTTTTCAATCTAGAAACAATCAGAAAACTTTAAAAAGTATGATTTATTAGCAGCTATTCCAATAAATCAAGCTAGCTTTCAGGTATATATAATATATTATATCAGTACACCTTTACCTTGATATAAATATGTATAATATATATATTATATAATTTATTTGTTTGAGAGTATAGATTCGAAGATTTGTCCTTCATAATCAGTCTTTTTAATTAGAAATATTTTTTCTGTTATTTCTCATGGGTTCAAATACCCCTAAATCCAATCCAATTTTAGAAGCAAATCTCTTGGGAAACAACTAAATGACTTTCCGAACGACCTAATAATATACATATTCTATTTTAAGCTCCTTTTTTTTTTTTTTTTTAGTACTTTTTGTTACTAATAAATTTATTATTTAATTTTTTTTTTTTCAGTTTTTATGTACAATTTATGATTTTGATATATTAAGTTTTGATCCGCAAGCTAAACTTCCCATTAAATTAAATCGAAAAATGTATAATTTATCGAGGGAAAAAAAATTATTTTATGAACTCATGTATTCTCCTGCAATTCTTGATTCAACTAGTCGAAAAAATATAATATCCACTGGCCACTTGTATCATGCTATAGGCAAATCACAGGTAAGGAATTTTTAAAATTTTAATTATTTTTTTTGTTCTATAATAATAGATTTTTTTTTTAATATTTTTAGGGCATTATTATCTCAAGTGGAGCTACAGATGAATTTCACATTCGAAGTCCTTATGATATTATTAATTTGTAAGCTTTTTTTAAAAATATTTTTATAATTAATTTTGCTTCCACATACTACTTTCACTTACCACATCCCGTTTTTTAAAACATTTTTAACTTTTCCAAACGCGCCCCAAACGATCAGGTACCCAAAGGTCGAAAATTATTTCTTCTTTACCCAGGGTCGCAATCACAATAAGACAACGTTGAAAGACAATTATTAATTAAATTAAATTAGAGAACAAAGAAAAGATTTATTTTTAAAGGAGGATGAGTGAAATTCATTTGCTTCTTTCCAGTAATTTTTTATTGATTCAAGTGGTTTATCCAAATATAATATACCGGGTGAGTTTTTTATTTTGAGACAGTCTTATAACTCAAAAACAGTGCATTATATGTAAAAAAAAGTTTATTTATATCAGGGGGAAACTAAACTACGCTGTTGTTTTTCGACTAGAACAATCAAGGGTATTTTGAGGCCAGGTTCTGTCAACCTATTGTTTCTGTACATATTCTGAATCTACAAAAAAAAAAAAACTGAACAACTTTTATTAGAACTATTTTTTTATACATCAAATAATAAAAAATATTAAGTCAATTAGATCTAAAAAAAAAATCTAATAATTATCTTTAACAATAATTTAACTTAATTATCAAATATTTAATTATTAAATAATAATTTGCGACACTGTTCTGAGACATTCCAGAGTGTATCTCAAGTCTTCTGGATGAATTCCAGTTCCAATTTCGTTATTTTGACCTGTTTCATTTCCTGTTTTTAAAGGATTTACAACACGATGAAATGTAGCTTGTGAGGGTGTATTCCTATAAGGAAAACGCTCGGCATCCATTTCAATGGCAGCCCCCCTAACACATCTTCCATATTCACCATAAATTAAGACCATTTCAATTCTGTCTTGAACAAAAAATGCTCCATTTTTATTATGGTAATACAATATAACTATCTACTGGATTGACACGAGAAATAAACTTTTTTAAACTCAAGAATTTTAAATAGTTCAATTAAGTAGAAAATAATCTCTTAAATCTGTGTACCTACTTATAATGAAGTTTTAATATCATTATAAACACTTATTTTCATTGTTGTGACTTTTCGATTTAATAAATATTTATTTAATAATTAATTATTTAATCATTATTTGATAATTAAGTTAAATAATTGTTAAAAATAATTATTAAGATTTTTTTTTATTTGATATAAAGAAACATATAGGTTTCCATTTAAAAAACAAACTTGACCTCGAAATACCCTTGAAAGCTTGTTCTAGGTCGAAAAACAACAGCGTAGTTTAGTTTCCCCCCTGATATAAATAAAATTTTATTTGAAACTTTTTTTCATATAACTGTTTTTGAGTTATAAGACTGTCTCAAGATAAAAAAACTCACCCGATATATGTACTGTAGTATTGTACTGTGAGATTGTATTATGTATGTATATAGTGTATGGGGAAGCTTTTTTCGTTGATTTGTGTAAACTGATGGGGTCGGTTTATTGGTGAGAAAGTGGGTGAGTATCTTACAATTTAAACATCTGTAATCAGCAGACAATTAATGCCCTGTGAACCCACTAACTCGCTGTTATTCTGGTCCGCAGTTGTGGAAACTGCTCTGAGGAAGAGATGTCGTAGTGCTCGAAATATTTCGATAAACCACTTGAATTAATAAAAAATTCCTGGAAAGAAGCAATTGAATTTCATTCATCCTCCTTTAAAAAATTTACATATCCAGTACGCACCAAGCCATTTAAATTCCATATTAAAAGATTTTTTATTATAGACAAAAGGATTAGCCGGGGATCTTCGCATGTGCGTTGTTTTTTCGATTAAATTACCATGAAAATGTCAAAATGATGTCCCAGTTAGCCATGCAACTAACCTGGAGCGAAATTTTGACTTTCGAATCCCAAAATTTTAGATGAAAAAGATATTAATTTTAGAAATGATTGATTTTAAACAAAAAAATTCAATCAACAAAAGGTCACATTTGGATTTTTTTTCTAATATTCATCAAAAATTTTTAGAGAAAAATAATTTTCGTAAATATTTATATTTTTTATTTTTATTCAAAGTAATTTCATCTACAAGGCAATTTGTATCATTGTCTATTTTCAATATATTTATATAAATCGTGAACAGGGATAGGCCAATTTACGACGGTCCAACATCTTTTTAATAAAAATCTCAGTTTTCGGGTTATAGGCATTTTTTTGAAAATGATGAAAATCGCTACCTCGCCCTAAATATCGAGATCCTGTGGCTACAAATTTACATATTTTATTATTCTAATTTATGTTACGCAATCCTGAATAATCCTGCTATTGACCACAATTCAAAATAAAACCATAAGTAGAATACTTTTGGAGAAAAAAATATTTTTGCCGGACTTATGTTTTAAAAATTTTTGATCAACTAACTTTGAATCATCTTTAATGTAAAAAATAGTCTAGTAAACTAGCATGGCAAGTTATTTAAAAAATTGGGCCATTTAGAAGAGATTTCAAAATGGTACAGCACTTTGTACTTCCTTCTTTAGAAAAAAAAATTGTATTTTTTTGGCGAAATTAGCTAATTTAAAAACATATTTTGATAGTGGTTTTTTATTTAATATCTTAATCAATTATGTCACATCTTGATTTAACTAATCTTTAGCTATTATAGACATTATTAATAGCTATTTTAGCATTAATGTCCAGAAAAAATATTTTTTTCTCCAAAAGTATAGTACTTATTGTTTTATTTTGAATTCTGTTCAATAGCAGGATTATTCAGGATTGCGTAACAAAAATTAGAATAATAAAATTTGTAAATTTGTAGCCACAGCATCTTGATATTTAGGGCAGGATAGCGATTGTCACCATTACAAAAAAATACCTATAACTCAAAAACTATGAGACTTTTATTAAAAAAAAAATTTTAAGTTCAGGACTGTCGTAAATTGCCCTATTCCCTGTTTACGGTTATCGTTGTGATACGGGACACCCTGTATATGTTTATAGTTGCTTTATATTTTCTTTTTTAAAGCAACTTTTTTAGGGGACCCTGGTTCGAATCCGACTCGAGGCATCCAGCTAAAATCTGACCCCTGGGGGTATAGACAAATTTTAAGAAAAATATAACTAGTATCGTAATTAGGCTTATGGCTAGAAAGGCCGAAAAGCCAAAAAAAAAAAAAAAAAAACTTTTTTTTCATTCCATTGATTGACAAAGGGAGAATTTCTCCAGAAAACCTGGATTTTTAATAAACGTTTCTAGATTGTTTTTAAGAAAGATCTGTATTTATAAACCATATACATATACCATATATGGGGAGAGGGGTGTAATTAGAATGTGGCTTTATTAAAAAATATATACATATCTATGTTATAACAAAGTTTAAAACATTTAAATTTTCCCAATCTTATGATTTTTATACTTTCTTTTTTAGAGGTTTATTATTTGGCTTAAGTGAAGAACAATCGAAAGCTGCTATTTTACATACATCCTTAGAATTAGTAACCAAAGCAGGTAAGATCAATAAAATATATAATATCTTATAGATACACGATTAAAAATGTTCGGTGACCACTGGTTTAGAACAATGCTTCTTAAAGTCTCGCGGCTCACTAGGGGGCCATGGATTATCCGCAGGTGGACCTCGAAGAGTCGCAAATGTAACAAATAAATTATTATTGTTAAATAAGTTTAAATACTTGGATTATAATTATAAAATTTCGATAATGTATTGAAATGATAATATATTTGCAACTGCTTATAACATAGTCTTTGATTTGTGCACATATGTACTTAGCCATGGTAGTGGATACATACACCCATTAATCAAAACATAATACAGTGGTACCTTGAGATACGAATTTAATTCGTTCTGTGATCATCGTCGTATGTCAAAAAAATCGTATCTCAAAGCAATTTTTCCCATTTAAAATAATGTAATATATATTAATGCGTTCTAGCGATATGAAACTAACCCAAAACAGTTAAATTACACATAATATACACACTTCAGAAGTATAGATAAACGAGTAATAATTCACATAATGTTTATTAATTTGTTTATTAATATATTAATAACACATAATGTTTATTAATCATCACTTTAACGTCGTGTCTTTTGGCCTCACTTTCCTGACTTCACTGCGTGAGACCTTGATAAGGTAACGATCAAGAGAGGTCTGTTTCTGCCTTCTTTTTAAAATGTTACGAAAGAATGTAGGACACCTATTATCAAATAAGGCACATCGCAAATTCGTATCTCAAATTTTTCGTTGTATGTCGAGGTATAAATTTTAGAATATTTCATGTTGTATCTCAAACAACTGTATGTTAGGACATTCGTATCTCAAGGTACCACTGTAACCGTGTTTATTTTTTCCACGCTTTTACTGTCAACCTTAGTAAATGCATGCATTGACTAGTAAGTGTATGCATATACGAAATTCAAAATTATAGTTTTTTTAACCAATCTTGAATTAAACAAAAAAATAGGGGGGGCCGTGAGATATTGACTTGGGTTCAAAGGGGCTGCGAATTCAAAAAGATTAAGAAGATTGGTTTAGACTATGAGGTTTGTTTTATCCAGCCAAGCCAGGCATTGCGCGAGGCCTGCACTTTGGGAGAACATTTTCAAATTAATGTCCTCCTCCCGCAAAAAATGTAAAACACCTTTTTCCAAAAAGTTCGCGACGGATCTGTATCTATATTTTTAATATTATGTTAATATTGTTTGATAATCTATTTTAGAATACAAACGTTACGGAAAATCAGTTGTCATCATAAAATGTTTGGGCTCTTCATCAATTGATACTAAAACAGATGGCGAAGAATGCTCCGATGAGGAAGAGGATGATATCAAATCAATTGGCCCTACAATAAAAAGATTGAAATGTAATTAGAATATATATATATATATATATATATATATATATATATATTTTGTATATTTTATATTGAAAAAAAATATAATTTTTTTTTCTACATATTTTACATAATATGATATATACTGTATTAGTGAATTTTATTTATTTATTTGAATGTCATTTATTTATTTAATAAAAATTTTAAATAAATTTATTATTGTTTATATGTATAAAACTTAATACATATTAAAAAAATATATATAGGTATTTTTCTTTTGTTAATTTTTTCATACAATTTAAAGTGAAATAGCCAGGAAAATTGTGAATTGACCATAGTAAACATTGTTATCTAGGAATGCTAAAAAAATACATAGCGTTTTCATTTCTCTCCTGGGCCGGACTGACAAGAATTCGCTCTATTTTTTTATTTGGTAAAAATTTTAAGCGCATGTAAATATGAAAATCTGATAAAGATAATCTTCAAATAATAAAATATTTTGAAGTTAATCTCTATTTTTATTTATCATTATCATCGAGTATATACTCCTAAGACTGGTTTGACTCAACCACCCGCCTCCACTTCAGCTCTGTCCCAGGCCACCTTCTAAATGTCTCGCATCCCATATTCCTAATTATTTGGCCGAAATATTATAATCTAGGCCTTCCCTTTTCTCCCCCCCCTCTCCCCCTTCAAGGTATCATCCCCTAAGCCAGCGATTCTTAACAGGAGGGGCCGCGATAATATTAGAAATTTTTACATCTTTACAAATAAAAAAAATGATGGATTCTGTGAAAATTGTAAATTTTATAACAGCGAATGCCCTTAACTCAAGATTATTTTCGGCTCTGTGTGAAGAAGTTAGTCATATGTCACTCTTACTTCACACAGAAGTTAGATGGCTGTCGAGAGGGAAAGTGTTAGTTCGATTACTGGAACTGAAAACAGAAGTGGAAATATTTTTAAATAATTAAAAAAATCAATTTATTTAAACGAAAAAATTAAATTGCAAAATTTTCTTACTTGGCAGACATCTTCACCATTCTAAACCAACTAAATGTAACGTTTAGAGAAAGCGGTTTTGGTTTATAGTGAAACATATTAAACAATGTGAAATTATCTAAACGAATTATGCGGTGTTTCACAAAAGAGGAAATAAAATTTAAAAATTTATAAATTATATTTGGAGATTTTATCTATCTCTTGCTACATATTTCAAGAACCCTTCAACAGGAGGTTTAACAAAATACTGTCTTTTGTTAAACCTCCTGATGAAGGGTTGCTAGCCCGAAATATGTATAGAGATGGATAAAAAATCTCCAAAATATAATTTAAAATTTTTTTTAATTTTATTTCCTCTTTGTGAAACACCACTATAATCCGTCAAATAATTCCTGTTCAATTAAATGTATCTATGCAAAGAAATCAACACATTTTTTCCATGGGAAATAAAATAGAGGCGATAAAAATGAAACTTCGTACATGGATTCGAAGAATAGAATCGAATGTTTTCGAAATGTTTCCAAATTATTCTCAAATGATTATAGAGATAATCGTGAATTGATAAAGAGCATACAGATTATTTAAATTCACTGCCATCTCCAAAAATGAATTGAAAATTTTTCCAAATAATGAAATTGATAGCAGAAAATTGTGGATTAGAGATTCATAAAACTGGGATAATACCCTCGATGACACTCTGAATTGATAAAGGATTTAAATTTGAATTCACTATATACAAATATATAAATGTTATGTCAAGTTCTGCTTTTTGATTTCTTCAGGCCGGATAAAGGGCGATTGGAGCGATTGGGCCCAATCGGGCCCCGCATTTGAAAGGGCCCGGCGTTACCATCAAAATAAACAAAAAAAATTTCGAAAATGATGTACCAAAGGTGAAATAAGCTGATATAGATGGAAAAATGTTATTTAAAGAAATGGAAGCTTTGAAATCTATTTTTCCTTCAGAATTTTTTTGAAAATGCGTTTAAAATGTTCAAATTTTTTTATCGGTTAATGATAGAGCAACGGCATTTCCAAACTTGTATTGCTCTCAGAATATTCTTAACAATCTAGTAAGCGTTGCTTCTGGAGAGATCATTTTCCAGGCTAAAACTAATGGAAACCATTCGAGATTCACAATGAATCAGGATAGACAATCGTTTAGCAATTATGTCGATTGAAAGTGGACACAAGTGAAATTGACTTCAAACAATTTTGGAAATAACTACAGAAATGCAACCAGAAAGAAAAAACCATACATTTTATTAATTTATATCAGAACCAATTAGAAGATACAAAATTTCAAACACTTTAGCTTTAAGAAAATGAATGCCAACGAATTGAAGGTAAATCACTTTAACGTCAGGCCTTTTTTGGCCTCACTTTCCTGACTTTTCACTGCGTGAGACCTTTACAAGGTAACGATCAAGAGAGGTCTGTTTCGCCTTCTTTTTTAAAATGTTACGAAAGAATGTGAGACACCTATTATCAAATAATAAAATATCGCAAATTCGTATCTCAAATTTTTCGTTGTATGTCGAGGTATAAAATTTTAGAATATTTCATGTTGTATCTCAAAACATTCGTATGTTAGGACATTCGTATCTCAAGGTACCACTGTAACCGTGTTTATTTTTTTCCACGCTTTTACTGTCACCTTAGTAAATGCATGCATTGACTAGTAAGTGTATGCATATACGAAATTCAAAATTATAGTTTTTTTAACCAATCTGAATTAAACAAAAAAATAGGGGGGCCGTGAGATATTGACTTGGGTTCCAAAGGGGCCGCGAATTCAAAAAGATTAAGAAGCATTGGTTTAGACTATGAGGTTTGTTTTATCCAGCCAAGCCAGGCATTGCATGAGGCCTGCACTTTTTGGGAGTAGCAACATTTTCAAATTAATGTCCCCCTCCCCCCGCAAAAATGTAAAACACCTTTTTCCAAAAAGTTCGCGACGGATCTGTATCTATATTTTAATATTATGTTAATATATTGTTTGATAATCTATTTTAGAATACAAACGTTACGGAAAAAAATCAGTTGTCATCATAAAATGTTTGGGCTCTTCATCAATTGATACTAAAACAGATGGCGAAGAATGTCTGATGAGGGAAGAGGATGATATCAAATCAATTGGCCCTACAATAAAAGATTGAAATGTAATTAGAATATATATATATATATATATATATATATATTTTGTATATTTCTATATTGAAAAAAAATATAATTTTTTTTTTCATATTTTACATAATATGATATATACTCGTATTAGTGAATTTATTTATTTATTTGAATGTCATTTATTTATTTAATAAAAATTTTAAATAAATTTATTATTGTTTATATGTATAAAACTTAATACATATTAAAAAAATATATATAGGTATTTTTCTTTTTGTTAATTTTTTTCATACAATTTAAAGTGAAATAGCCAGGAAAATTGTGAATTGACCATAGTAAACATTGTTATCTAGGAATGCTAAAAAAAATACATAGCGTTTTCTATTTCTCTCCGGGCCGGACTGAACAAGAATTCGCTCCTATTTTTTTATTTGGTAAAAATTTTAAGCGCATGTAAATATGAAAATCTTGATAAAGATAATCTTCAAATAATAAAAAAATATTTTGAAGTTTAATCTCATTTTTATTTATCATTATCATCGAGTATATACTCCTAAGACTGGTTTGACTCAACCACCCGTCTCCACTCAGCTCTGTCCGCAGGCCACCTCTAATGTCTCGCATCCCATATTCCTAATTATTTGCCGAAATATTATAATCTAGGCCTTCCCCTTTTCCTCTCCCCCCCCTCTCCCCTTCAAGGTATCATCCCTAAGCCAGCGATTCTTAACAGGAGGGGCCGCGATAATATTAGAAATTTTTACATCTTACAAATAAAAAATGATGGATTCTGTGAAAATTGTAAATTTTAGTAACAGCGAATGCCCTTTAATCCAAGATTATTTTCGCCTTGTGTGAAGAAGTTAGTCATATGTCACTCTTACTTCACACAGAAGTTAGATGGCTGTCGAGAGGGAAAGTGTTAGTTCGATTACTGGAACTGAAAACAGAAGTGGAAATATTTTTAAATAATTAAAAATCAATTTATTTAAACGAAAAATTAAATTGCAAAACTTTCACTTGGCAGACATCTTCACCATTCTAAACCAACTAAATGTAACGTTTAGAGAAAGCGGTTTTGGTTTATAGTGAAACATAGTTAAACACAGGAATTATTTGATCAGTGGTGTTTCACAAAGAGGAAATAAGTAAAAAATTTATAAATTTGGAGATTTTATTTATTTTATACATTTCAAGTATCAGGAGGTTTACCGTCTTTTGCTAAACTCTCCTGAGTAAGGTTGATAGCCGAAATATGAGTAGAGATAAATAAAAATCTCCAAAATATAATTTATGTTAAAATTTTTTTAATTTTATTTCCTCTTTGTGAAACACCACTATAATCCGTCAAATAATTCCTGTTCAATTAAATGTATCTATGCAAGGAAATCAACACATTTTTTCCATGGGAAATAAAATAGAGGCGATAAAAATGAAACTTCGTACATGGATTCGAAGAATAGAATCGAATGTTTTCGAAATGTTTCCAAATTATTCTCAAATGATTATAGAGATAATCGTGAATTTGATAAAGAGCATACAGATTATTTAATTCAATGCCATCTCCAAAAATGAATTGAAAATTTTTCCAAATAATGAAATTGATAGCAGAAAATTGTGGATTAGAGATTCCTATAAAACTGGGATAATACCCTCGATGACACTCTGAATTGATAAAGGATTTAAATTTGAATTCACTATATATAAATATATAAATATTATGTCAAGTTCTGCTTTTTGATTTCTTCAGGGCCGGATAAAGGGCGATTGGAGCGATTGGGCCCAATCGGGCCCCGCATTTGAAAGGGCCCCGCGTTACCATCAAAATAAACAAAAAAAATTTCGAAAATGATGTACCAAAGGTGAAATAAGCTGATATAGATGGAAAAATGTTATTTAAAGAAATGGAAGCTTTGAAATCTATTTTTCCTTCAGAATTTTTTGAAAATGCGTTTAAAATGTTCAAATTTTTATCGGTTAATGATAGAGCAACGGCATTTCCAAACTTGTATATTGCTCTCCGAATATTCTTAACAATTCCAGTAAGCGTTGCTTCTGGAGAAAGATCATTTTCCAGGCTAAAACTAATGAAAAACTATCTGAGATCGACAATCAATCAGGATAGATTAAATCGTTTAGCAATTATGTCGATTGAAAGTGAAGAAGCAAGGAAATTAGATTTTCAAACAATTTTAGTAGAATTTACAGAACAAAAACTTAGAAATATGTAAATTCATGTATTAATATTCGGTGATGTAAATTTATATTCAATAAATGTTTTTGTATTTTGAACATATTTATTTTTAAATTTATGTAGAAGTTTACCTATCTGATGATCCATGACATTTGATATATTTATATATATATATATACTGAATTTGAATTTTATTTAAATATTTAATATATAGAGGGCCCCGCAAAAAAAAATCCAATCGGGCCCCGCACCCATTCGATCCGGGCCTGGATTTATTTATGAATTATTGTTACATTTGAGAGTTTATTTTTTACGAGTAATTACGAGTATGTTACCTAATGGGTGGGATAGTACTAGCCGCGAAAATATTTTAGGATTTTAAGGGGGCCGCGACTAAAAGGTTAAGAACCACTGCCCTTAGCAATCCCCCCCGTGACCTCTTCTTCCTCAGACTCTTCCACAAAGTTCTTCTTTCTCCGATTCTTTCAAGTACATCTTCATTTATTTGATATTCATCATTCTTTTGTAGCACCACATTTTCGTTTTTTCATTACAATTTAAAATTGCCAGTATTTTCAAAAATCTTTTAACATACTCTTAAAATTTTTCCCGAAACGTTTCATGTTAAAATAAATACGTTACTGATTGTTATTTCTTTTAATACAATCAAAATCATTATGTTAAAATAATAAAATAATAAATTATAGTTGTTTATTTTGAATACGCCTCCTGAATCATTCATTAGTCAATTGACTGTTGAATCAATATAGGGTTGTAAAAAAATCATAATCTGAAATAAATTATCATTTTATGTTTCTAAAATAATATAAATCAAAGTATTTTATTTTGAAAATAAAATCCAAATTAAAAGAAAAACTCTTTTTTTTTTCTTAAATGTTTTTTGTTTAGATGCCTTCACCTCTCCCCTCCAAATCCCCTCACCACCCCTCTCCCTAAACCAGTTAACTCCGCGGGGCAAAATGTTTTATGTGAGTTGGACGCTTTTATAAGTTTTCGCCCAAAAGGTTTAAGTTTTATCCAAAAAATACACGGGAATACAAATTCATTGAATTTCATTTTTTTTTTCGGTGAGTTTATTTGTAAAATAGCATATTTAATTTTCCCGTGCTTTTACTGAAAAGTCAAATTTAGTGTCGAAAAAGCAATGGCTCCGGAGATCGAGTGCATACTTGGTCGCCATTGGTCGGTTGAGGATCCACATTTCTAATGATGCTTTTATAAGATATCACCTGATTGGTTGCGTTTCCTCCATAAGCAACGATAACCGGCCATTATTCTAACCAATTAGATCACAGGTCTTAAAACGAATTTCAACTATTTTACACACTATAGACAGTGAACGAAGCCCCACTGGATTTTAATAAATACGAGAATCTCGCCTATATATTTTCGGTGAGCATGATCTTAATAAGTATTGTTTTAAATGCATGCAAATGGAAACAAATTGAGTTTGAGTTTTGGCAAGTATTGAGCCCGAGATGGCTGGCTGGCTGGCTAGCGAGGCTCAGGCTCAGGCTCGCTCGCTATGGCGTACGCAGAGTTCATTGTTCCCTCGGCCATTAATGCTATTATTTTATCAACCACTTCAATCGTCGCTAATAAGATATCGATCCGATGTCGAAACAACTCATTTCCTATTAGAATTTACTCTCGTTTTCGATTTGATCTGACGCGGCTCGATTCAGCGATCTTTTTCTTTTTCATTTTTTTATTAATAATAATAATAATCTTTTCTGTTTTCTGGTGATTCTGTCACCCATCCATCTCTCTCTCTTGCATCCATCAATTGGTGTTCGGTCTTTACGCCTTCTCTCCATTTCGATGTTAATTTCATCTTGGATTGCTTGCTTGGCTCTTTGCCTGCCAATCAGCCCGCTCACAGTCTCCTAAATTGATTCATTATTTTATATTTCTTAAAAAACAAAAAAAAAAAAAAAAAACAATCCAATGTAAGTAAAATGAAAATTTTTTCCCATTCTCATGTCAATAGAAATCACGTAAATAAAAACAAAAACAAAACAAAAAAATCATATAAAAAACAAAAATCTAATAATTTAATATTGATTATTGCTTCAACTTGAAAACTTTCTCAATTGACCTTAAAAAAAAAGTAATGATTATTATTTTATAATCGCATTCTTTGCGTGAAATAAATGAAAAATAATTTTATATTCATTTTTTTAATATTTAAAAGTTAATAAATTAGAAAAATTAGTTTAATAAATTTTTTAAATTTATTATCCGACTTATTTTCTCTGATTTTCTAACGTTATTTTTATTATTCTATATAGTATATAGAAAAGAAAAAATTAATTATTGATTGTTTTTAATATAATAAAAAAAAAAAATACAAATCTTTATAAAACAATAAGTCAGACAAAACAATACTTAAAATCTCGAATTTACGAGCATGAATATTCAATTACAACGAATAATTCCGAATACACAATCCATTCTACTAACCTTAAACACAATTTTGACTTTTCTAATCCAAACATATTAGATAAAGAACATAATTTGGAAAAAAAATTGATCTTACAAATGATCGAAATTTTAAATAACATAAATTTGATTAAATTGAAAGTTTTTTGCCGAAAGTAGCAGAAACTATAGTCTTGTTATAAATAAATTAAAAATTTAAAATTCCAGAAGACACTTTATTGTCCCCTTCAAAAATTCGATTAATAAAATGACAGATATATGGATTGTTTTTCCGAATGTTTATAAAAAAATTTTAGAGAATTTTTTTTTTCATAAATATTTATATTTTTTATTTGAATTAAAGGTAATTTCGTCACCAGGACAATTTGTACAATTGCCTGTTAACAAAATATTCAATTTCCTAGGGTTGTTTTTTGAAACATTAGCAAAATCAACTTTTTTTTCAAAATAAACGTTTCAAGATTATTTTATAAAGATTTGTATTTTTTTTAATAATTTTATATTCATTTTTTTAAAATTTAAAAATCAAAAATTTGAATACCCCCGAGGTAGAGACAAATTTAAATAAAATAATTAGTATCGTAAATGGCTTTTGGCTAGAAGGGCCGAAAAAGCCAAAAAAAAAAAAAAATTGAATAATAATAAAAACAATTAGTTTAATAAATTTTTTAAAATTATTATCAGGCTTATTTGATAACGTTATTTTTATATAATACTATATAGTATATAGAAAAGAAAAAAATAATTATTGATTGTTTTTAATTTAATATAATAATAAAAAAAAAACAAATCTTTATAAAACAAATATCAAATTTACGAGCATGAATATTCAATTAGAATGAAAAATTCTGAATACAATGCTCTGGCTAACCATTCTACTAACCTTAGACACAATTTTGACTTTTCTAATCCAAACATTTTAGGTTAAAGAACATAATTTGGAAAGAATTGATCTTAGAAATAATCGATATTTTAAATAACTAGGTTATAATGAAAGGCAGTCCATAAATTATTTACTTTTATTCAATTTCCGACGTTTCGAAGACTTATTTCTCTCCTTCTTCAGGGTATTGAATAGTTATTGATGGCTGAGTACCTATAACTCGCTTCCCATTTGTCTCTCCTTTCAGTGATAGCAACAATATTACAATATTGGTATAATGTTGGAAAATATTGTAATATTGTTGCTATCACTGAAAGAAGAGACAAATGGGAACCGAGTTATAGGTACTCAGCCATCAATACCCTGAAGAAGGAGAGAAAAGTCTCCGAAACGTCGGAAATTGAATAAAAGTAAATAATTTATGGTCTGCTTTTCATTATAACATACAGAAACATTCCAAGATTATTTTATAAAGATTTGTATTTTTTTAATAATTTTATATTTTAAAAGAGAAAGAATTCAATCAATCTTTTTCGGACAAATTCTAAGATTTTAGTAGAAATATTATTAAATTGCGATATCAGAGGGGATTCATCCCCCCAGAAGTCGAACCTGAGAACTAACACGCTATCCGGGCAGTCAGCTCACACCCTCGAGACAAAAAACTACCAACTATTTTCAAAAAAAAGATGCTCAAAACTTTAATTATACATTTTATATTCATTTTTTTTAAATTTTAAATAAATTTTAAAAATAATAAAAACAATTGGATTAATAAATTTTTTAAATTTATTACCAGACATATTTTCTCTGATTTTCTAACGTTATTTTTCTAATACTATATAGTATATAATTAAAATAATTAATATTTAAAATTCACTCTTTGTGCAAGTTGCTCTTAATTCAATCGATAAAATATATCAATTCATCATATTCGTTATTAAAATTGATTTCTATTTAATATATAATTTTTAGTGAATAATTCTTGTGAAAATATAAATATTAAATACTCCAAACTCTCACGGCTTACAAGGCTTGCTCAGGTTTGTTACCTCGATAGTCAAAAATAAAATTCGAATTTATATGTAGTTTTTTTTATTGAATAAAAATATTATTATTATTATAATTAAATCACACAAGAGATTTTCAAGGTTTAAATTAAAGGATTCAATCAGTTGGTCAGCTTTAGATTTGATTGAACAAATTCCATGTTCTGTCTATAAACAAACTGAAACGTCGAAAGTTTATTTAAATTCCTTCTTTTTGTGTTGTGATGAATTCAGAGCCAACTTACACAAAAATCTGCTGACAAATTTTGTGTTTTTAAAATTTTTTTATTTTTAATATATTGAATTAAAATTTTTTCTAGACAATATTTCGGCCTTTTTTTTTATTTATGAAACTGTCTTTTAAATGTCGATAGATACAGCGAGAATCATCCAAGCCTGAGAGCACTTTACTGTATCAAAAATATACATGTATTTATGAAGAGTGAAATTTTCGTAAGAAAACTATTTTTTATTATTTTTTTTATTATAAAACTAATTCGATTGTGCATGAGCTTTCAAGCTATTTTCACTTTTGACAATTAGAAAACAAGTGATTGAAATTATTGGCTGGCTAATTATATTAAATCTTAAAATAAACAAAAATAATAACAATTCTATTCTGTGCTATGGCCAATAAAATTAATTAAATCAAAAAACAATTTTTATAAAAACAATTTTATTTAAAAAAACCGTATATAAGTAATTTTTTTTTTTTTACTTAGGGAAAGTGGTGTGGATTTTAGGTGATACATAATATTAATTAATAAAGTAAAGGCAGTGTAGTTTCACAATGAACGTATATAAGTATTTATTAATATATATTTAGGCAAACTAATACCGCTTAAATACTGATTCATTAAAATAAAATAATATTTATTTTTATATTTTTGATTTTTCGATTTCATAAATTTGATTGGCAAAGAATAAAATTGATTTAATTTGATTTTTTTTTTATATTTAGGTTTTATTTTTATTTATTTGACTACGAGGTCATAGCAAATATTTATAGGGTTATGAATAGAGACCGGATTTTTATCCAGGAAAAACTGCCATCAAATATGCAGTTAAAAATGCTGTAATATGCAGAATAAGTTGAAATATGCAAATATATGTAGCAAAAGATGGCAAAATAAATTTTTTTATGCACTAAAAAATAAAAATTGAAGACAAAAAGACTATATTTTGAAGGAGTGCTATGAAAGAAATAAAATGATAAAGTAAGCTATAGACACCAAGTGTCAAATATATACTTTTATTGCGAAAAAATTGAATAAAATTCATTACAATTAATTATATATTAAAAAAATCTTTAAACACAAAAAAATAATATGTGCACTTGAATTAAAATCAACATAATAAATATAAATTGAAAGTTTTTGCCGAGAGTAGCAGAATTTTTATATATTAAAGGAGACAATAAAAGAGTGTGTCTTCTGCTGGAATTATAAATTTTATTTATTTATAACGAGACTATAGTTTCGTTATATATAAATAAAATTTATAATTCCAGCAGAAGACACACTCTTTTATTGTCTCTAATAATAAATATAAGAATGTTTCAAAAATGTGATGGAAAAATACTGGGGGAGGGGGGGGGGGGCAGTTTTATTTAACGGGCACGACTATATTGTATTGCTTTTATTTTTTTATATTAAGAAGCTTTTTTTTATTGACCTAGAAATAATAAACTAGTAAAATGATGCAAATATTTGACCGGCCATAATCTGATCCCTACAATAATTTACACACACATACACGAACTCTCAATGGTCAAAATGGGCTATAGTTTCCGAAGGACATTAAAAAAAAATAATAATAATAATAATTAACACTCAAAAATAATTAAAATTTGATTGTAATTGGGAATAATTTATGTCTACAAGTATTTGTCTAAATTATCTACTTCCTGTTTTATTTAATCTTTTTTTTCATTCTTTCTCCGAAAAGTTTCTTTTAAAACCTCTGTATTTGGCTCGAAATATGCAATATCCTTCAAATATGCAATTTTATGAAATATTACTCAAATATGCAAAAATATGCAGTATAAAATTTAACCCACAGTGTCCTAGATGCATGATTCAAATAGATAATTGATCTCCTGGGTCGTATGTGGCTGCAAACAAAATATGCAATTGGATAGGAATCCGGTCTCTATTTATGAATTGTATTAATAAATAAAAGATTCACGGGTTTTGGACAATTGTTTTTTTTTTTATTAATGTTAAATAATAATTTTTGTACGACGTTTCGTCCTTTTCAAGACTTTGTCAAGTACTCAATTACTGAAAACATTAATCGTTGATGGAATAGTAAAATAATCGAGACAAGAAACAATATATTCATAATATCTATCTTATAACAAGTTAACACTACCAATTTACAAAAAAACACAATGTTGTTAGAGTTCGTGGCTGTGATGAAACTGTATTAGATGAAGGAGGAGGTATCAGGCAAAGTTGGATGCGCTGGGTTCAATAAAACACCCTGAATAAAACCTATAATAATATCAGAGGTCAAAACTTTAGTTTTAAATTTAAATAAGAGGACTTATATGAAAAACTTTTTTTCATTTTAAGCTAAATTTTTTAATTTCCGTTATAGAAGAATGGAGTAAAAATTTCTGTGCTTATATCATATATTGCGATTCAGAGAAAGGTTTTTGTCTCGAGGGTGTGAGCTGACTGCCCGGATAGCATGTTAGTTCTCAGGTTCGACTCCTGAGGGGATGAATCCCCTCTGATATCCCAATTTAATAATATTTCTACTAAAATCTTAGAATTTGCCCGAAAAAGATTGATTGAATTCTTTCTCTTTTAAAATACATCTTGGTTAATCTGAACCCGAGCTGATTTTTTGAAAAAACTTCCAACTATTTTCAAGAAAAAAAAAAAAATGCTCAAAACTTTAGTTTTAAATTCATTCTGAACCTTTGGGCACAGGCACGTTATAAATTATAAATTATAGATGTGAATTGACGACATTCATTCTGAACCTTTGGGTCCAGGCACGTTATAAATTTATATGAAGCTACAATTTTTATTTTTGACAAGGCTTGGTTCGATCACATATGTGTACCGCATTTTGTGTATAACTCCCAATTAACTGAAGATGGCCAAATAAATTTAGGTCGAAAGGTTTTATTCAGGGTGTTTTATTGAACCCAGCGCATCCAACTTGGCTGATACCTCCTCCTTCATCTAATACAAAAAACACAATCTTAAAAAATATTTTTGATATGATTTAAGATTGTTTTTTTTTTTTTGTAAATTGGTTGTTCTAACTTGTTATAAGATAGAAATTATGAATATATTGTTTGTTGTCTCGATTATTTTACTATTTTATCAACGATTAATGTTTTGAGTAATTGAGTATGTACTTGAAAAAGTCCTGAAAAGTACGAAACGTCGTATTTAATATTAATAATAAAAAAAAAAACAATTGTCCAAAACCCGTGAATCTTTTATTTATTAATATAATAGACATAAAGCAACTAAAATTATATTAATGTTTACAAAATTAAAATTAGATTTTTTACACAAATTTTTTTTCTAAATTTAATTATAAAATGACATTCAAGTTTTTTATTCTTTATAATACCTATACAAGTAACCTAAAAAACGATCGGGTTATAAATCATTCTCACCTTGATAACTCAATTAAAATAATTAATCAATACTTCTCGAAAAAGTTTAAAAAAATGAAATGAAATTTATTATTAATAATAATAATAATAATAATTATTATTATTGATTATTCTTAAATATTTGCTTCGACTCACTTTCTCAAATGACCTTAAAAATGTAAAGATCATTATTTTATTAATAATCTATTCATGATTCATATATTTAATTAAAATCAATTTTAATTTAAACAAATTTTGAAAAAATTGAATATTATATTTTTAAATTCATTATAATAGCTATTTTCTGACATTTCAAAAAAAAAAAAAATTGCGAAATTTTTTCCTCTCGATAAAAATACTATTATAGACGAGATTTTGTCTACTATTGATAGAATGTTTTCAATAAAGTGAACCCTTAGAGCAGTGTTTCTCAACCTGTGTACCGCGGAACACAAGTGTGCCCTGGGAGATTGTCAAATATGCCGCAAGGATTTTTGACAAATAATTAAAATTGCCTGGGTTTTGTAACTTTGAAATAGTATTTGTAATTACCTCAACAGTTAGAAAAAAAAAATAATTAATTTATAAGATCTTAGGAAATTCGATAAATAAATTGAATTCAGAGTTTTATATTGAATAAGACGGGGCTTTCGTCACTATTATTTGCGACTTCTTCAGCGACTTATTATTCTTCAACTCAATTGCCTGATATTATTATACGAAACATTCTATCTTTTTTAATTTATCTTATTCTTAAACACATTAATTTTTCATCACACATAAAACAAAGAATCACAGAAAGCACAAATTGTGTTGAAGAATAAGTCGCAAATATAGTGACAAAACGTCCGAATTATTTGATATATAACTCTGAATGCAATTTATTTATCGAATTTCCTAAGATCTTATAAATTAATTAAATTATGGATACGATTGAACAATATTTTTAAATTTAGTTTGTGTGCCTAAAATAATTCCAGATATTTTTAGTGTGCCGTCAACCAAAAAAGGTTGAAAAACACTGACTTAGAGGGTACAATAAGAATCTGCCATGCTACTTCTTTTGTGTATCACATTTGTTTAATTTATAAGGAATAAATCAAGAGTGCGCTTTTTGCTTGCTTTCTTTAGATTAGACTAGTTTCGAAGATTTTCATCTTCAGACCAATTCTGAATATTACACATGGAAATTCAGTTTGTTTTTTCCTTTTGAAAATTCTATATACTTTCTACCCAGCCCTTGAAATCAATTTAACCGGTAACTAACTGCTAGTGAATTGAATATTCTTGCTGAAGATTAAGACAAAACCTTCGAAATTATACGATTACATATTTAAATTTATATATTACCTATATATATTTATTATAAATTTAAATATGTAAATCAATTTGAAAATATAATTTCGAAAGATTTGTCCCAATCCTCAGCATGAATATTCAATAGTAGTTTATTAGTTAGTTACCAATTTAATTGATTTCCCGGGCTTAAATATAAATTAGAATCTTTCACTTCTTTTGTCTTTATCGATATTTATTTTTTTAGAGATTGTAATTTTTATAATATAATTTTTTAATTTTTATCATAAAAATTTTAAGAATAATTCAAAATATGTCTTCTATTTGATGTAATTAACTACCATATATTTATATTATGTAAATATATTTTAATATGAAACTATAATTTCCAAGTACTAATCTTCATCTTCAGTCTAACAGATATTTTACATAAATATTCAATATTTTTTTCTTGTTACATTAAAACACGGATTCTAAACTATACCCTCGTGTTAATATAACATTTATATATATATTAATTACATCAAGAAAAAGTCACACTCTTTGAATTGTTATTCTTTAAAATACACAAGGTTTCGATTACTATGATTGTTATCAATTTTGGTGACGTAAACGGCTCGGAATCTCATGCTCAATCGAACAATTTAATTTTGTTTATCTTAAACCGTCATAATTTTTGTTTTAGAATAAATTAAATATTGGAATTTTATTTAACTATGTTGAGAAAATAGAAATTTATATAATTTTATTTTTATATATTTTATATTGAGATTAAGGGCAGTTGAAATCTAACCAGAAATTAGGGAGGATTTTTAAAAATTTAAATCTTTTGACTTTGCACAATTAGTGTTTAGAACCCTGTGAAACTATTGGGTAAAAAAATCAATGGGTTTGTCTCGCGGGGTGAAAAATCAAAATCTTAAGCCTTTTCTCCGAGTCGAATAAAATTTTTAACAGTTATTCTTTAGGACAGTGCAAAACCATTGTTGAAAAAATAAACTACCCAAAATCTGTGGGGCGGAAGGAGAGGGAAGGGGGTGAAAAATAACGGGGGGGGGGGGGGGGACAGGTTATGAGATGGTCAAATCACATATTTTTTGATTTTTTTTTCAAAATTTCTCAAATGCACCTACGATTTTGATTAAAAAATTTGAGAAAAAAAATAACTCCCTATATGAAGCTTTTTTATAATAGACTTTGGAAACCTGCACTCTCTTGGGGGGCCGTCCATAAATTACATCACTTGGGGGGCATTTCAGATTTGTGACAAAATGTGACAGAGGGCCAGGGGATCTTAAACATTGTGATGTCTTTAAAGTCAATTTAAAACATTTAAAAAATTTTCAAATATTGTATATTTTTTAAATTTTAGGTTATTATTTCAAACTGAAAAATAAATTTAGACAATAAATTGTAAGCAAACAATAAGAGTAAAAAAAGTGATGTGTGACGTCACAATACAGGGGGCTTAATGAAAATGTGACAGAATATGGCACTAGGGAGGGGGGGGGGGGGGCCTAAAAATCTTGAAATTTATGTTACGGAATTTATGGACGGGCCGGCCCCTTGGTTTTTTATCAAAATCGTTAAAGCCGTTTTGAGAAATTTTGAAAAAATCAAAAACTTACTCGAATAAAGTATATTAACAAAACACAGTTCCCAACAATTGACGGATTTCAATTACTGATTGTGAATAATATAATTAATTCCTTTAAATAAGTTAATCAATTCGAAATCCTTTCAATAATTTATGTATTTTAGTTCCTAATCAAGGCATTTAACATGTTGGAAGCTTGAATAAATTAATATATATATATATATATATTTTACCTCTAATTTGTTAAAAAAAATCGATAAATTCTAATTCTTTATAGTAATTTTGATTGTTTCTACAAAAACATTGTTCACAATATCAAATATATGTACATATATTATCCCAATTGCTAATTCTTATAAATATATTATTTAATAATTACTTTTCCTTTTGAATAATATCTTCCTTTTTTTGTTATTGATAATATAGATGAGATATTAATATTAATTATTCTATTTTGGATATTTCTTAATATGTGTTTATAAATATTTATTAGTATTAGTATATCTCGACATTTATTATTTCGATTGAGAAATCTACTACTTTTGGAAATTGATTGCTTAAATATAGTCTGATGTCATGATAAGATTTATATACACAGAATTTTTTTCTTGATAAAAGGCCTACCATTTAGTAATACCTAGGTAATATAAATATCAAACGTTAATGACCAATATGAACTTCTCTATAAATTACATTCAAATATGGAAATAGAGGAGTATTCGGGAGGAATAGTAAATATATATTATTATGTATTTTAGGGCTTAGGGTAGTATATAATATGCCAAGTAAAAAACTTCGTATAAACATAGAGGTAGTAAATAGTTTTCTGTATATTTCTCATTATTTATTGGAAATAATATAAAATTAGTCATAATCGAATTTGAGACTAATAAAATTCACTATACCAAGTTTGTTTCTTTTATAGGGTCTAACTATTTTGAAAAAATTGAATACAGTTCGTACCTGTACAAGCGATCTCTTTCTTGTTAGTGCAATTCAAAAACTAATCAGATCCAGCCTTCAACTTAACGTTTTTACTTTACCATACAGAGAGTATGGTCAAGTATTGTAATTGTGCATGAATAAAGTCTTTTTTCCTTCTTTTTTTCGAAATATCTCAAAAACGGCTGAAACTATTTTGATTAAAAAAATTGAGCGAAACCATGGCATTTCAGTATACAAAAAAAGCCCTAACAAGTAAACATCGAAAATATTTTTTGAGATAATAATTATTGTCTGTGGGTTACCAAATTTTTGTGGACAAGCTAGCTCAAAAACTAGTGGAATATCAAAACCAAATTTCACACGTAGTTTTGGTCCATTGAGATTAAGAGCTGATTAGATTTTGGTGCATATCGACCCAAAATTAAGGGGGGCAGAGGGGGGTTAAAAATTAAAAATCTAGGCCATTTGAGCAAAATCAACCAAATTTTGTATACATAATCAGTGGGCCCCCAGGAGTCTAAAAATGCAAAAACTAACCCCATTCCCCTACATGATTATAAATAATTTGATTAAATATAAGTGAGGGGCCAGGTTGTATGGTAAAGTCAAGTGGATGGCCACATCAGAACACGTCAGCTTATTTCTCAATCCTTATATACTAAAGCTTGTGTTATAATGGAATAATATCAATAGTTATCCCTAATGTCTCATTTGTGCTATATTATTATTCAAATATAATTTTTAAAACTATTAACTAAAAAATAATTAAAACCTTCAAACCCGGGACCCACAAATATCTTCAAATTCAATCCAACCTCTGAAAACTCTCAAATTTTATCAGGGCATCTTTCCTTCAACTATGCCTGAGTCAATTCTGACTGTTGGACTTTTTTGCTTTCTTATAGATAATATATTCCTATATAGTATATATAAAGTTACAAAATATAAAATAGTAAGAAATAAGCACATCTGCACACATTATTATCATTTAGTCCCTCACTAATGACTGTTGCAATTGGCTGGGGGTTTTGGCCTACCCCTACAACGCTGGCCATTGTGTCTGGACAGAAATCCAAATTCTAGCCGCTTAAATTTTTGCACTGAGCGGGGCTTGAACTCAGTCCTCTTGCTCTTTCTCTCATGACCTTAATAATTTATTTTCTGTTTTAAAGATTGTTATTTGATGTTTTTGAGATTATTATCAATTTTTAGTATTGATTAGAAATTATTGATATATTATTTGGGTGTGACCTTTATATCTCTTAATTTAATTTTTTTTTTTTAATTAGATATTTATTCTATATTGTTCAAATGAAGAAAGAAGAAACAGAAAGGATTTCTTCCTCGATCTACTCTGACGGGAAAAGTATTACGCATGTGTGTTCTAATATTATTCATAAGCGTATAGCTTTTCCCCTTGGAATAGTATCACCTGAACATCTCATCATTGGAAGAAGAATCGTTCGTCAATTTCATTTTTAGTATTTTAAGGCTAAGTATTTTTATTTTCAAAAAATAATTTTTTTTTTAATTTTATCCATCATTTTTTTCAAACGTACATATTTGAAAATAGCTTTTTTGTTTGTTTATAATAATTTCTTCATTGAACATCGTCTAACCCTTATATATTCAATTTAAAACCACTATTTTTTCTGTGGCCAGAAGAGGGGGGGGGAGATAATAACCAACTATTAAGCTAAATATATATGGTACTATAACTATTATACTAGTGAAATTAAAGACCTGTTAATAACCATATATGGCTATATTATTAAGAGGCATTGGTTAAACTTGATTTTTCACTAGTAAATAATGTTATATTTATAAACAATCCCCCCCCCCCCCCCAGAGATAATAACCAACTATTAAGCTAAATATATATGGTACTATAACTATTATACTAGTGAGTTAAAGACCTGTTAATAACCATATATGGCTATATTATTAAGAGGCGTTGGTTAAACTTGATTTTTCACTAGTAAATAATGTTATATTTATAAACAATGGTTGTATTCAATTATGTATTCTCAAGAATCTAAATAAATACAAAAAGCCTTTCTTAATTTATAATACCGAAAATTCGTATGTATAGTATTATGAGCATATTTTTATTACAAAAATATTTTTATTTTTTCTAAAGTTTAATTAATTATAATTATTGTAATTATACATAAATCTAAAATTATTCATCAATTATTTTTAATTAAAAAAAAAACTTTTAAAAATATTTGTTTGATTTTTATAGATTACACCTAGCAGTGTGAATATTTTTATATTTAAATATTAAAAAAAAATCTGCTCATAAATTTTAAATAAAGTTTTAAGTAAACAATACAATTTCAATGTTTTCTCAGATATCTAGATCAAATAACATTCTTTTAAGCGTAATAGCAAATATTAAAGAAATTGGTAATATATTTAAACTTTATACATATATATTACCAATTAATTTTATCAATGAAAAAGTAAATAATTTAATATATATATAAATGTCAAAATAATAGTTATTTTATCCCTTTAGCCCTTGGGGAAAAATCACGATGACTTCTAGCCATAAAAAGAGGAATTTTATTTGTTCTTTTCAATGCAGTTTGATTCTAATCTTTCTATCTTGTGAAAGAATTAAATTTTTATAAGAAATTATTCATAAATGTCTTCTGTTTGATTAAAATTTGTTTGAAGAGAAGTTCTAGAAGACAACCAGGCATTTACTTAATAACATATTATCAATTCCAGACTTAGAGCAATCACCTCCGTTCTCTCTAAAATAATGGAAATACTAATTAACCAACATGTCCTCCGTCACTTAGAAAGCAATAAAATAATTCACTATAGGCAATATGGACAGTAGGTACCGGTCCACAGGCGAAATCTTAACTTAGGTAACTCATACCTGGAACAAAGCTTTAAAGACCGGGAAAGAGACTCTCTCATTAGCTCTGGATATTTCATAGGCTTTTGACCAAGTTCGGCACAAAAATCTTCTTGCCAAACTGCCAGCCTTTGTCTTTACACCAACACTGCAAATGGTTCGAAAGTTTTCTCCCAAATCGTAGTATTAAATTTGTGGATGTGTGTTTGATGGAACATCTTTCTCTACAAATGCTGGAATACTGGAGTCCCCAAGTCTCAGTTATCTTTCCCACGCTCGTCTTACGTATAAGATACGAATAAGGTCAAAATGACTACATGAAAATTGATTATTTTTTTCAACTAAATACCCCATGATCTTCAAGAACTTGTTTCTTTTCATAAATAAATAAAACAATCATCAAACGTCACATAGCAATATTAGTTAATTGCTAGTTTTCAAGATTTTCTCGCAAAATTAAAAGTGATTTCTAATACGAGGTCATTAAAAAGTAAATATGGACTTGAAAAGTGAGTGAATGGATTCACTTGATGTTCGAGCAATGTTTATCTATTATATGGTGTTCTAAAACACGATTGCTTTAATATTTTTAATAATCATAATTATAAATAATATACAAAGAAAGATTAATATAAAAAGAAAAAAAAATCAACCCACTCAGGCAGTCACAATGACTGACAATGAGTAAAAAAAAATAATTTTTTCTATTTTTATTGTTTTTGTATTTTTGTATGTAAATAAACTAAAAGTAAGATGAAGGTATGGCTTTGAAACTATAGTTTTTCCGAATAAAAACATTTATAATTAATCAGAAGATACACTTTTTTAATTTTTTTCATATAGAAATTAAAACAACTAGCTCTGCAAAATGCAAATAAAAAAAGAATAAAATCGCATTTTATAATTCAGATTATTATATAAGACTTGAAAAATTAATTTTGCTATAAAAAATTTGTTTACTTACAAATTTACCTGACTAATAATTTTTGTTTTATTTGTTATAATAGTTGGTCATTCATTTTATTGAAAAATTAAATTAATTGATTGTGTTTTTGTTTCGGCCGCATGCGGCACCCCTACTCACTCGGATTCTCGTCAATGTAGAACAATGGGCTCATCCAGCCACGGCCCCCAGGTCAACATAGCAATGACCGCGTAAAGGAGGAAGTTTTCAACACAAGAAATGGACTCGTACGACTTATTCGGCGAGGATGTGGTCGGAGGAAGTATGCTGGAGGGCCTGGCAGATCTCGGCGCCGACAATTTCGATTCTTCAGGAGCCCATGCGGGTTCGACAGGTGATGCAGGACCTGGACCTGGCCCAGGTATATTATTATTTTCCCTTAGAAATAGGAAACTCCCTGAAAGTATTCATAAACATATAGGTGTGTGTGTATATCTGTATGACCAAACAACTTTTATTTAGGACCCCCATTTTTGGAATTCAACTTCTTTTTAATTTTATAAATCAGAAAACAAAAATTCAAAATTATCTACAAAAGAACATAAAACTATTAATATTAATGAATATAGAAACACAAATCTTTCAAGTTACTGAAAATTTTCAAAGAAATTTAAATAACTCATGAAATTTAATCGGAATGCAATTTACCTGCCATATTAACATATAGGTTTATATATCGTTGCCTTAGAGTGTAAACCTGCTAACACACAAGGAAATTTTATAGGGGAGAGAAAAAACAATCAAAATTTAATATTGTTGTTATGGAAAGAAACTATTTTTCATATTTTTTTCTATAATTTACGATTGTAATTTTAAATAGCAGTTTTACTTGGACGATGCTGCATCTCTTTTTCTTTCGAACGGTATTAATATGTCATATATGATAAAAAATGGATTTAGCAGGTTTACACTCTAAGGCGACAATATATTACTTATTAAAAAAAAAATGTTATTTAATCTATACACATTTTTATAGGTGCCTATGGAACAGGTTATCCCATGCAAGCGCAACCTCAAGAATCCCCCCTGCAAAAATTGGCATCGTTTGGTGGCCCGTCGAACCCTGGGTCAGCTGTCCCCGGCGGCCCAGTCGGGCCTGGTGATTTCCAACAGGGTCAGCCCA
>JALMQS010000697.1:635397-672450 GCA_024734495.1 Forficula auricularia | reverse complement strand
AACAACAACAGCAGCAGCAACAACAACAACAACAGCAACAACAACAGATGCCTCCTGGTATATATTCATATTTAAAATTAACATTTAAATCATTATGAATTTTTATTTAAATTTTTAAATAAATATTTTTTCTGATACAATTTTAATATAATTTAATTTGTATATTAAAATTATTGATTTTATTCAAACCAGAAAGCGTCCAATGTCAATACATACATATAATTGCTAAAGCTTACCTGGGTTTTATGATTTTATATTTTTCAAATAGCTGAGTAGCTATAATTTGATTTACTCTTGAAAATTTTTCCAGTCTTTTATTTTAATTTAAAAATCGTTTTTAAATAAAATAATTTATTACCAAGAAAATAACAGAAATTTTATTTTATTTTATTTGAAACATTTTAATATTGAAATTTTGATATTATTTCAATCGTATTGAAATTTTCTTATTGGTATTTTTATTAATTATATTATTAGTATAGAATTTTCAATTTTTCCAAAACTTTAGCTCATTTATCGAAGGTCGTTTTGCCGTAGGTGGCGCGATGCAAAGCTGGAGCGGTCCCCAAGCATACCAGACTCCAAATATGCCTCGACATTACAATCAACTGAGTGGCGGATATAGACACCATACTGGATACCCGGAACAAAGCCTGAAAATGCCACCTCAACAACCCGGATACCCTACTCCTGGAGGTGGCAGTGGTAGTGGTGGCGGTGCTGGAGGAGGCGGGCAGCAGGGAATGTTGAACCCTATGATGCCCCAACATCCGGGGCTAGGTGGTAATTACGCGGCTGCCATGTCTCAGCAACAAAGAGCACTGGCACATTCACAACAATTGGGCTATCAACAAGCCATGGGCTATCAAGGGGGTTATCCTGGGTATCCTATGCAACCTCAGCAACAACAGCAAGCCCAACAGCAACAACAACAAGTCCAGCAGCAGCAACAACAACAGCAACAACAACAGCAAAGACATAATTACGAAACTTATAACCACGCTATGACAGGACAAATGCCCCAACCGCAACAACATTATCCTAACCAGTATGCACAAGCAAAGCATGGCCAATATCGCGCCCCGTTTCCCCAACTTTCTCCCCAACAAGCAATGGTTGCTCGTCCTCAAATGTCGCCCCGGCCACCAACCCAACCACAAATGTCCCCGCGGCCTGTTAAGCCGAGTAATTTGTCGCCACATCCGCCTCCCACTGCGCTTTCTCCCCGGGGCAAAGCGAACCCTTATCCCTCCCAGCAGCAACCCCAGCAAAGCACGCTTCAAGCCCTTGAACAAATGGTAATGCCAGGAGCTGCACCTCCCACTGAATATCCTACCTATCAACAAGCTGCTCAAGCACGTCCTCGCATGTCATCTTCGTCAGCTTCAGCACAATCCCCTGCACCTCAATGGCCCCCTCCACCCCCTCCGCAAAGACATCCCAGCAATGGGGGCATGATGATGGAACCTCAGGGGGGTTTATCTGGGTATGATCACTCTAAACTAGGACCTCCGTCTAGCCAAGACATGGTACCACCTGAGGGTTCAGTATCCCCCGCCGTTCCACCTCCTTCTGCTCCGCCTCCCGTGGATAATATTCCACCACAGCCATCTCCTGTATCAGTCGCCTCTGATCATGATCAGAATAAGGCGTCTGATTCTCAAAGTTTGAATACTCCTCCTCCCCCGACACAACAACAACAACAACCGCCAAAAATGTGTCCCTCAATGGGACCCCCGCAACAAATGGGGCAGAACTCGCATTTAACTCAACAATCCAATTTGGGGCAACAAACGCATATGAATCAATCTCCCATGGGTAGTGCCCATCCAATGTCAGCAGCTCAACAATTAAATCAAATGTGTCCTTCGCCTCTTATGAATCAGCCTTCTCCTCAAGCAATGATGCATGGATCAGCGCAGATGAGTGCTGGGCCAATGGTATCCAATCAAACATCAATGCCGACCCATTCTCAAGTCACTGTTCCAACTTCAATGGCCACCCAAAGCCACCCAAATCCAATGGGTCCTTCAAGCTCACAAAACTTAGCCCCTTCTCAAGGTCAATTAACACCCTTGTCTTCAATGGGATCTTCAATTCCGTTAGTTTCACAAAATCCGGGTGCGATTGGTCCTACTACGCCACTGGCACCCCCGACTTCTCTAAGCTCTTCAAATACCACAACAATGGGATCAAATTCTCTTACATCATCTAATATGATGAGCAGTCATAGTAACATGAGTAGTCAAAACAATTTGGTATCGCCGTTGGCAAATATAGCAGTGTCTTCTCCAATGGGACCTCCCACTCCCATTGGAACAACCGGAAACAACACTTCAATCACATCTCAATCCCAATTGATCTCGACGCCTAATACAATAGGTGGTTCAACGCCCTCTAATTCTTCTTCACTATGCGTTTCTACTTCCTTGGCTGTTCCTGTTCCGGCAGCCACGATACAGAATTCCATGCCTCCGCAAAGTCCAATCGGTTCAAATCAGAATACTCCGATGGCGCAGTCCCCAATGGGACACTCTCCACTCACTCAATCGCCCATGGGCCCGTCTCCTACTCCTCAAATTTCTCAACAATTGGGTCCATCGCCCCTCGGTCACTCGCCAATTCCCACTCAGATGTCCTCATCGCTAGGACATTCTCCTGCCCCCTCCGTTGTCCAATCTCCGATTCCTGTTCCCACATCTATCCCTCCAACTAATATTCCTGCTAATACTATAGCTTCAAATAATACTATGCAAGCATCGCAGCCTTTAGTTTCTAATTCCATGCAGAACCAAGGATCAATGGGAAATTCCCAGATTCCGCAGAGTTCGCTTTCCACTCCAATGACCAACTCGCAAATACCTACATCTTCGACTTTGGTCACTCAACAACAAATGAATTCCAACACACAACAAATAGCAGGCAATCAACAGCCATTGGGGTCGAATAACTTGCCTCCGCCGACAATCGGACCAACTTCTGCCCTTCCTGTCAATCCACTTGGTCCTTCACCTATGCCTCCAGGACAAAATCTGCCCCCTAATTTGGGCCCTAATTCAATAGCAGGCCCACCAATAGGAGGGCCCCCTCTTTCCACATTAGGATCTACAAATTTCTCTGAGTTTCCTGGAACTCAACCGGGCGTTAACGTACCCCCAGTGCCCTATCAGCCTAGCGACATGTTTCCGGACCAAAGTACAGGTCCTTCTGCGCCCCCGCCAGTGCCACCTCCGCCTCCAACAACGGCCCTTTTTAATCCAGCGCCACTTGATCCCACTGGCATATTGGTTGATCCCAATTCGCCATTTAGTCATCAACAAGAAATGGCAGCGCTGCAACAACAAATCCAAGAGATGTACTGTATGCCGCCCGGACCCGATCATCAGGAAAAAGTAAACAAATCTATTTATTTATTTTAATGAATAATTAAAAACTTCACATGAAGCGAGCATTATTTTAATAGAAATGAGCACTTTTTAAAACATAATCTATAAAATGAAAAAGGAATAGAATAGCTTTCAAGATAACAGGAAAATTTGTTGTTTTTCTCATTCTCAAAATTTTTATATCCTTGATTATATTTTTTTAACTCAACTATTTTTCCAAATTTCTATTTATAAAGGTAGAATTTCTCGCAAAACGTTTGGATATTTCATAAACGTTCTGAGATTATTTTTATAAATGAAATGTATTAATTTCATGACATTAATATTTTGTCAAAATATTGATGAAAGATCAAATTTTGTGTGGACTCTATATCAAAGGTATCAAATCGAAATTTTATGTTTTGTTGTTTTATATTAAGATTTAGAGCTGATTCGATTTTGGTTGAAATCAGAACACGCATGGTTCACGATTACCCTTGATATTTTCAAAAATATTTTAAATATCTAAAAATTAATTTTTATTATGTCCACTAATTCAATATAACACTGAGTATTCTTTTTCAAAATAGTTTCAACCGTTTTTGTGTTCTTTTGAAAAATATTAAGCAAACATACCAATGTTTTTTGCACGATTACAATTATTATATTTATCAGTGGTTCCTCCCAAGTGTAGGTCACGATCCCTGGTGGGAGGGGGGTTAGTAATGCCAAAATAAAACAAACGACTTATTATGACATTTATTTTCGTCTTTGGCAAAGTGAATAAAAATATACCAAAAAATAATAATTAATTAAATAGAAATTCAAGGAGAGGGTCACTTACAAAATTCTTGTGAAAAGAGAATCTCGCTTTGGAAATGTTTGGTAACCACTTATACTATACATATATTTGTCAATAGAAATTAAATTTATATAGAAAGAAGCTGTATTGTTAAGTTACTCCGGAATTTTTTATTTTAAAATAATAGTTATATTTAATGTGATTTGAGTGTATTGATTATTGCTCAAATTCTTTAAACTAATGCTTGCCTAAAAGGTTCATATAATTAAATAACCTTGAGAAAAAAATAAAAATAAATATTTACGAAAAAATATTTTTTCCTAAAAATTATTGATAAATATTAGAAAAACAAAATCCATATCTGCCCTTTTGTTAATTGAATTTTTAAATAAAATCAATGAGGTTGTCCTCAGCTTGATGTAAATAAACACATATATATATATATATATATATCAAATATAAATATATATATATGGAACTTGTGGAATATTTTTTTTATTTATCGAAACATATGAGCCCTTGCCCGCGCAAAAATTCGAAAATACCCAAAATAAGGACCACCCTAATGTATATATATATATAATTTATTTGTTTTAGACTATACTTTCGAAGGTTTGTCCTTCATCATCAGTCTTTTTAATTAGAAATATTTTATCTGTTATTTCTCATGGGGTCAATTACCGATTGGATATTGAAAATTCTTACTCTTGTCATAGCTAGCTGGCCACATTAACGATTTTCAATATCCAATCGGTAATTGACCCCATGAGAAATAATAGATAAAATATTTATAATTAAAAAGACTGATGATGAAGGTCAAGCCTTCGAAACTATGTATATAGTCTCAAACAAATAAATTATATATATACATTAGGGTGGTCCTTATTTTGGGTATTTTCGAATTTTTGCGCGGGCAAGGCTCATATGTTTCGATAAATAAAAAAAATATTCCCCAAGTTTCAAGTCTCTATCTCAATTAAAACCTGTACCCCCATCGATATAAGTTTCTCATCTAAATAACATGGGGTTTTTTTGCATTAAAATATCAATTTTTTATTCCGTCTAAAGTAATGGTTCAAAAAATTTGTAACTCTGTGGACTCTATCCTTATAATAGTAGCTATCCCTCCGAACTTTTACAGATTTTTAGCTATTATAATTTTGGAGTCTATAACTTAATAACACTAAGATAATATAGCAATATTTTATCTAGCTGTAACTCCAAAATTATAATAGCTAAAAATCTGTAATAATTCTTAGGGATAGCTACTATTATATTATAAGGATAAAGTCTACAGAGTTTCAAATTTTTTGAATCATTGCTTTGGCCGGAATAAAAAATTGATCTTTCAATGGCAAAAACCCCATGTTATTTAGATGAGAAATTGAGATCGCTGGGGGCACAGGTTATATATAATTGAGATAGAGACTTGAAACTTGGGGGATATTTTTTTTATTTATTTCGAACCATATGAGCCCTTGTCCGTGTTATAATTCGAAAATACCCAAAATAAAGACCACCCTAATATACATAACAAATCTGCTACTCTCGACAAAACAAAATCTGTATATGGATTCTGTTTTTATAAATATTTATATTTTTCATTTTTATTCGTGTCATTTCATATCCAAGATAATCTGTATCATTGTCTATTTTCACAATATTTATTTGTTTATAGTTGCTTTATATATTTCTTTCTTAAAACAACTATTTTTTCAAATTTGCTTAAAAATTTTATTGTAAAGGGAGAATTTCTTCTGAAACGTTGGGTATTCCAATAAACGTTTGACTCTTATTTTTATTTGATTAAACATTAACCATTTGCATGTTAAAATTGTTTCAGATTACTCGACTCCAAGCTCGGCTCGATGTGCTTCGTCAACATGAAGCTCAAGATCATTGTACTGGCGGACCCCTTTGCAGTTTATTGGCCCTGGCCCCGCTGGCCCCGCTGGCCCCGCTGGCCCCGCTGGCCCCGCAACCCCCGCCGCAGCCACCTCAACCACCACCTTCCCATTTGTTTTCTTCCTCACTAATTGATTCTTCCTCGCAGGTAGCTTAAATTTTGACATAATTCAATTACACTTACAAAAATCGCTGTTGAATAGATAAGAGCTTTTGATTTTAACTCTTGAAGATTTTCCAGGTGTCCAGTACAACTGGACGAGGGAGAGGTAAAGGACCCGGTAGAGGGAAGAAAGGTAGAAAAAAAGCTTCTGAAGCAACCCCTGCAGGTGGCGGTGGCGACGCTCATAGCTCCATTGCCGAAGGCGAATTCAGCGATCCCGGTATAATTGATGAAAGTAAACCAAGGAAAACAAAAGCACCAAGGTAGGCATAGCTCTAATATTAAACAAAATTCTTGAGAAAACTTCACTTTATAAACCCCTATATCGATATTATATAGATATATTATCAAACATCTGTTTTATTATGAATATTAGCTCTTACGGGCATTCATTTGACCTTTTAAGTCTTATAAAAAGCGTTAAAATTAAATATTTATTTCCTAGCGGACCGAATGTTGCCCTTTGATTTTTTGCATTAGCTATATACATGAAACTCGCGATTATCCGTACATTGGAATTTGAGATAACGACATAATAGTAGCATTCAGAAAAATTCGAACTGATATTAAAAAATCATCAACGATTCCTGTAAACAAACCAAAATCACAGATTTTCTTAATAATAATGAGCATTAAACATATTAAAATAATGTGAGAATGCGCGCCTGAGATAAAGAGTTGAATATATATAAAATTTGATTATAAGATCTGGTCAGGGGATCCATCGCTTAAATGGAAAAGGCATTAACGCAGAAGATGTCGGATCATACCCGGCTGGGTCCTGTATCTTTTTTTCAACTCTTGGTTCAGTATCAAAACGAGTCTGGTCCCAATTGCACCAAAATAGGGCAGTGGCCGGATAAAAAGTTTTTTATATATATATATAAATTTAATTTAAATTGGTAACCATGACGACCCCTGGACCCCCACCCCTCGAACCCTACCCACACCACCACCTCAATGTACAGACAAAACCTTAATTTTATATATAGATAATTTCATTTAAATAGGTAACCATGACGACTGTTTTTGTTGGGGGACGGACATAGGTACATACAGAGGCAGGGACAAATACGCTTTAGTAGTATAGGATTATATTTAATTTTAAATTCAGGTAAAAAGGTTGATTTTTATTTGCAGACAGAATTAAATATAATTGAAATAAAATTTAATCTATTTTTTTTGCCAAGATTTTGATAAATTTGTCGACCCAAAAAACCCCGAATCTCTGATTTTCAAAATCTTTAAAGCCGTTTTTGAGAAACCGATTCTATATAAATAAATAAATATATATAGAGTATATATAATACAAGAATTGCTCATTTAATATAAGATAAGATGAAAATCGAAATATTCTTACACCCTTAAAGCTTGAAGAAAAATCAATATACACTGAAGTGCAAAAAAATCGAGCCACCAATAAAATTTTATTATAAAGTTGGCAACTAAGTAATTGCGGATTTCACTCATAGATGGCTTCAGTTGAATTTTTAGGTTTGCTGGCGTAGTCCAAATGTAAAACACATTTTGTTATTTGATATTTGGCAATTCAGCTGTCAATCAGTAAAAAAAGTTTTTTGATCGGTTGCGTAGTTTTCGTTTGGCGTTCGTTGAAAAATGGAAAATCAAAAGGAACATTTTCGTTATATTTTGCTTTTTTATTTCCGCAAAGGGAAAAACACATCGCAAGCTCACAAAAAGTTATGTGCTGTTTATGGCGACGAAGCCTTAAAAGAACGGCAGTTTCAAAATTGGTTTGCCAAATTTCGTTCTGGTGATTTTTCACTCAAAGATGAAAAACGCTCTGGTCGTCCAGTTGAAGTTGATGACGACCTAATCAAAGCAATAATCGATTCGGATCGTCACAGTACAACACGTGAGATTGCAGAGAAGCTTCATTAATCACATACAAGCATTGAAAATCACTTAAAACAACTTGGCTATGTTCAAAAACTCGATACATGGGTTCCTCACGAACTGAAAAAAACGCATTTAACGCAACGCATTAACAGCTGCGATTTGCTAAAGAAACGTAATGAAAATGATCCATTTTTAAAACGACTGATAACTGGCGATGAAAAATGGGTTGTTTACAACAATATCAAGCGGAAAAGATCGTGGAGCAGGCCAGGTGAACCAGCTCAAACAACATCAAAAGCTGGTATTCATCAAAAGAAGGTTTTGTTATCAGTTTGGTGGGATTACAAAGGAATTGTCTACTTTGAACTCTTACCACCCAACCGAACGATCAATTCTGTTGTCTACATTGAACAACTAACGAAATTAAACAATGCAGTTGAAGAAAAGCGGGCCGAATTGACAAATCGAAAAGGTGTTGTATTCCATCATGACAATGCAAGGCCACACACATCTTTGGTCACTCGGCAAAAATTATTGGAGCTTGGTTGGGATGTTTTGCCACATCCACCATATAGTCCTGACCTTGCACCATCTGATTACTTTTTATTTCGATCTTTACAAAACTCCTTGAATGGTAAAAATTTCAATAATGATGATGATGTCAAATTGTACCTGATTCAGTTTTTTGTTAATAAAAACCAGAAGTTTTATGAACGTGGGATTATGATGCTGCCTGAAAGATGGCAAAAGGTCATTGATCAAAATGGGCAATACATTACAGAAGAAAGTTATTTAGTTCCATGAAAGAATTGTCTTTGATTTTCTAAACAAAATCCGCAATTACTTAGTTGCCAATCCAATAAATAGGAAATCATTTTTAATTTTTTTATAAGGAAACTTACATTATTGAAATTATTGCTTATTGCACTTGTTGTTGACTTGGCCCTTGATTAATTAGGCATACACAATTTGAACTGCTTGAACTTGAGAAATATCCATTTTGTATATTTGATCTTTCTGTCAATGATGCTTAATTCAAAATTATTCAATTTATTGATATTTTAAATGGAATTTGATCTTTTATTAAAACTTTATTTAAATATAAAGGGATATTGAGAAAGTAGGATAATTTGTATCTTTTAATTTAATTTCACCTATTTTTTTATAAACATTATATCAACATTATTTATTGAAAATGTTAGTTTAAGAGTTAATAGAACAAATTATATCAATATTTATAAAAATTTAAAATATAATTTGCTATTTAATCAAGTTTTTATTAGTGGGTCGATTTTTTTTGCACCGTAGTGTATTATGAATGCTTACTTTACCCTTGAAACAAGTCCGAAACGCTCGAATTTCTTGAACTATGACGCATTCTTCGCATTTTGAAAAATTAAAATTAACTCAGTACTTAATTTTTAGCATTCTTGTTTTCTTGAGAACTCTTTAAAATATTTTCAATATTACCAACTAGAACTATGTAAAAACATGTTTATTTATATAAAATATTTATTGATTTTATTGTTTTTATAACAACAATGATACAAAGCATAAACAAAATAATACATTTATGAATAGAAAGGGGATTTTTAATGGTCTTATTTTATAATAAAAACTCCCTTAAATATACTCCCTAATAGTAGTTCAAAAAGTACTTGAAATTAATAATGAAAAATAATTAAAAAACAAAATGATTTTAAAAATTGTTTTTGTGAATTGAAAAAGTCCCTTCACACGACGTGATGGAGCAAATTATAAACACATTTTTTTAATATTCAATGATTTCGTATTCTCAGTAGGTTTTTTAGGGAGTAGAATCGTTTAAATAAATCAAAATCTTCTTTATAAAATATTAAGTTATTTTATTAGCTTTAATTGAAGTTTTTTTTATAAATAATTAAGTAAAAGTCTATTAAATATTCCCTTAAAGCTAAAAAAGTCTGTTACTATAAAATAGTCCCAAAATGTCCATTATAATCTCTAATAAATAGGACTCGAAATTCTTAAAATTTCATGATCGCTATATTTATAAAAAATTGCCAATAGTCCCATCATCATCATTGAGTACATAGTCCTAAGACTGGTTTGACACAACCACCCGGAGACTTTAAATCTCTAAATGTCTTGCATCCCATACTCCTAATTATTTGGTCGAAATATTCTAATCTAGGCCTTCCCCTTTTCGCCTCCCCCCCCACTTCTCCCCCTCCAAGGTATCATCCCCTAAGCAATCCCCCTGTTTCAATGAGTACCCCATCATCTGACCCCTTCTATTCCTCAGACTCTTCCACAAAGTTCTTCTTTCTCCGATTCTTTCAAGTACTTCTTCATTTAGAATTCTATCCATCCATTTGATATTCATCATTTTTCTGTAACGCCACATTTTGAAAGCCTCCAATTTCTTTCTCCCACTCAAAATAAAAAAAAACTAGGTTATAACTTTAGAATCCTTTCTCTATTTATGAGGCAGTGACTACCGACTGAGAATCAGTGGTATATGTTGTTTTTTTTATTTTTTTATTGTCACCGGGAACAAAGCCCATTTAGACAGCACATAAGTAAAGTATGGTATATGTTATTGTATTAAAATAAACTTAATAATATTACCCTGGAACTAATACATAGACAATTAAAAAATGTTTTAAACATGGCTATGCAAAAGCTAAACAAAAAAACAACAATTTTTATTCAATTGCATTTTGGACATCGTTCCTACTATATATTATATCCATCAGTGGCGGGCGGGGACTTTTCAACCAAGGGATGCTCTCTTAAAAAGAAATTTTCACCTTTTTGTAAAATTCATAGATAATATAGAATAGAGCCAAAGAATTTTTCATTATTTTTCAAATTTCTTATTCCATTCGATTTTTTTCAAGTGATATTAATTATAAAGACAATGCTGTGATAGTCTAGATAGGAAATTTGGAAAATTATTTTTATATTAAGATTGGAGTAATTTTTGGAGACCGACTGATAAGTGAAATAGAGTGGATATCGATGAGGCAGTCCAAAAAAAGAAGAAGATAATTTACACTGAATAAAAAGATAGTGTAAATTATCTTCTTCTTTTTTTGGTCTGCCTCATCGATATCCACTATATTTTTATATTGTTTAAAGTCGATTTTCAGTCGACGCAACAATTTAGTTGGGTTGGTTTGAAATCGTGATACATTATCAATTTATAACTAGGTAACTCAACTGTTTAATTGTTGATGAATTGTGATGTATGCACACACGGTGTCGACATCGAGTCAACTTTTGAATTCCTTTCTTTTGTATTTGGGCATTGATTAAATAATATACCCTATTTTTCCTTTTCAAAAATAATAAAATAATTTTCTTAATGTAGAATTAACATAGGAAATTGTTTATATATAGTATAAGTATATAGATTCATATATATTTATCATATTATTTAACTTTCGCGGTTCAAATTGCTTAATATACCTAATCTCGAAAGAGGTACAGGTCAAACACCATTTTCTAGAAATGTTAAATAGGAAGGCATTATTACTTTCTTTATTTATACATGAAAGAAAACTGATTTCAAAAAACTCAACAGGCGGTACTGGGTCCATCCTATATATTGTGATTTATTGTTAGATATATAATTTCCTTAGGAAAAATTCTTTAATTATCTTTCTTTTAATTTAACATAATTGTGATTAATTATAAACAGTAAAATTGTAATTTGATTAAAATTTGTAATTTAATTACTTAATAATATTAAAAAAAAATAATTAAAATAATGTGGTTTATTTTTCAATTATGCTTATGTAATTAAATCTATAATTATTATATAAAATTTTATAAGAAAAAATGTATTTTATGTATCGCTGACCAAATGTTCTAACGGACAAGGTCAATTTTAATAAAAATAAAATCAGTGGTCAACTAAACTGTCGATTATCTGTGCGCTTCAATATGCAGCTGTGATATTATCGTAGTTGAACGATAGTTGCTCGATTTTTTATTATAAGTACTCATCGATCCCTTTTGATTAAACAATCGAGTTGATCTGCAGCTGTGTTGTGTTTGCACCTACTTTAAACTTAATATATTTATGTCCATGAACTAATCGCTCGACTGAAAATCGACTGTGTGTGCGCCTAGCCTTACTCAAAGAGTTTCTAAAATTTTAGAATAATGAAATCAATACGTCCTTTTCATATCTTCCATACATTCATCATCTATTCTTTTTCTATTAAATTTTTCATTCTAACTTACTTAGTTCTCAATAATTCAAAATCGTCTTTTTTATCATCTATGGCAATAATTTTAGGGATGCACCGCATCCACAGAATCCATGGACCTTACGCCACTGATATCCATATACGAAAACAATTAAATAATTAAATACATTTCTAAATAGACATTTAACTCAAAGAAAGCTTTTAAAAAGTGATCTTAAGATAAATATATTTATTATTTTTTAGAAAACCTCGGGAACCCAAAAAACCACGTGAAACTAAAAGCGCAGCATCTCCCAGTGAAGAAACAACTGTTGCCACAACCGGTGAAACTATTGTGCCTGTTGTTGAAAGTGTTGTTAAGCCTGTGAAAGAAACAAAGCCTGGCCGACAACCAAAAGAACCCAAGTCTCCGCGAGTACCTAAAGAGCCCAAAGTGAGAAAAAAACGGGAGCCTAAAGCGGACAAACCTGCAAAACCAAGAGGGTATCTATAAATTCATCTTTTTTTATTTTTTAAACTTATTTATTTATTTATCTATTTATTTTTAAATTAAAATTTCTTTACAAAAACTACTGCATCGAGTTTAAACGAAAATTTACAATTTTTGCCTTTTGTATTGAGAAATTCATTAAAAAAAAAAACATGCAGTCATCAAAGTAACGGAATTATAGTTTGGTAAATGATGAATATAAACCCAATGATGGCTCAAAACCTTTGAAGTCAGCTGATATAATTTGGGGACGTAATTCTGACATCAAACTTATATTATTATTTTTACTTTTATATTTTATCAATCACTAGTTATAAAAATATCAATTTTAATTAATAATAATTTACTGTAAAGAAGCAATTGAATTTTACTCATCATCCTATAAAAATTAATATATCCAGTATGCACCAAGCCATTTAAATTTCATATTAATAAAAATATCCACCGGCCATGTGTATATTTAGACGAACCATTTCGAGCTACTTTCGACCTCCCCATAACTCAAAAACTATTACACCTACACAATTTTGCATGTCTAATAAGGCCCACTAGAACACCTAGAATCCCAAATTTCATGAATAAATCTATTATAGTTCTTGAGTTATTAAGGTCTGAAAAGTGCCATTTTTAACACTGACTGACTCACTCGCATATCAAAAACCTAGAGTATTTCCGCTGATCCTAGAATGCTGCAATTTGGCATACTGGTAGAGTTTGGGCTACAATTGAAGGAAAAATCGAAAAACTGAAACTTTCCCCTTTTCAGGTGTTCAATTTATAGGCTTAATTAACATATAGTGAAAATACAATCAAGCTAGAAAGCTGAAATTTGGCATACTGATAAAGCTTGGCATGGCATATTAATAAAGGAGGAAATTGAAAAACCGAAACTTTCCCTTCTCCAGGGCCTAAAATGAAGAAGTGAAATTTAATTGCTATGTATTAAATACATTTACATGCATTAAATAGATTTTATTTAGATAAATAAACGGATAAAACTTTTCAAAAATTATTGATATAAATGTGGAAAAGGGGCCTCAAGTTCGGTACAAACGACGTTCGAGCTTTTCGACTTGGACGACAAAAGGATTGAGATCTAAACGGGTACCAAGTTCCATAGCAGCTGCTTAAATCATAGCTATAGGGATGGACAACGTTCTTCAATTGATTTAAAAGAAAATTTGTTACGTTCTTTGATATTAAATTTATAACTTGGTAAGTTTTATATCCAACTAAATTGTTTGTAGTATAAAATAGAACAACTAGCAAAGCTAAATTTTAAGCTTGTATTAAATATCATCGCGTTAAACGTAATTTATTGACTATTATAACTTACCAAGTTATAAATTCACTATCAAAGAACGTAACAAATCTTCTCTTAAATCAATTGAAGAACGTTGTACATTCCTATAGCTAGGATTTAAGCAACTGCTATGGAACTTGGTACCCGTTTAGATTTCAACTCTTGTCGGCGAAGCCGTTTGTACCGAACTTGGCCCCTTTTTCACATTTATGTTTTTGGTCAGAGTTTTAATTTGAAATATTAATATAATTTTCTTGTTAATATTTTTATTCTTCCATCCAAATCTATATAATTAAAAAAAAAAACTTTCTATATTTATGAAAAAAAAATTGTATTTTATTAATACATGTTTCTGGCTAACATCAGCCCATCTTTAGTGTTAATTAAAATCTTTCCTTTATCCTTATATAATTTTTCAAAATTCTCATTTCAGTCAAATCATATCCTACATAATTTAAAGAAAAGTTTCTTTGAGAAAATACTCATTGTAAACACAAAAAACTTTCCTACACCAAAACAAAATATCTAACTTCAACATTAAATATAACACTGACCAACAAAAAATTTACCCTTAAACTTAACAATGTATTGCAGTAGAGTTTTATACGCTGATTATCATGCAATTTCCCGATTTTTTACAACACTTCAGAGATTTGAGATATAATCGTTCAAAACTACGAAAAAGGCCATTTTGACCTATTTTCGAGTCCGATTAGATATTAAACAGCAAGATTTGAAATCAAAATATTTTGTTGACCTAATAGAAAACAGCTTCCTCTTAGATTTTCAAATAATTACTTGTTTTTAGCTCAATTAGAACTCTAGTTATAAGTAAAAAACTCAGACCATATCTTTATAATCACGTAGTTTTAGTTTTTTAGTTATAACTCGAGTTCTAATTGAGCTAAATTCAAGTGGTAATTTGAAAATCAAAGAGGAAGCTGTTTTCTATTACGTCAACAAAATATTTTGATTTCAAATATTGCTATTTAATATTTAATGGGACTCGAAAATAGGTCAAAATGTCCTTTTTCGTCATTTTGATTGATAATATCTCAAAACTCTGGTGTGTTGTAAAAAATCGAGAAATTGCATGATAATTAACGTATAAAACTACTGGAATCCATTTTAGGTTTAAGGACGGAAATTTTTGTTTAATTTTTGTCGATCAGTGTAATTTTTACATTTTTTCTTTATTTTAAAAAAACTTTCCTTCTAAAAAAATTTTTTTTTGAAATTTTTTCTCTACTATAACTTTCTTTTGAAATAATATATATTATTAATTGATTAATACTAACTAACCCACCTGTTTTGTAGTCGTCGCAATTCGAAACGCACTGCAGAGGAGCCCATTGAACCGGCACCTGTTGAGATTGAACGGGAAGAAGAGGAAACGGCGGCCGAGACTCCTGATGATTCGGTTGCAGCCGTTGTGGTTACCTCCGGGGGCGACGGCGACTCCACTCCTTTAACTAATACTGCTGAGGATACAGAGGCATCGTCTGTAGCCACGCCCACACCTGCCGGGGCAGAGAGCACCGAAAGTACACCCAAAAAGAGCAAGAGAAGACCACCTGCCAAAAAAACGACATTCACTGCCAAAAGGGGAAGGTTAGTAGTATTATTATACAATGATTAGTTATTTAATAAATCTCCAGAAAAACCATAGATTCAAATTGAATAAGATTAATCAAAACATAGATCCATTTTTGTGCGACCCAAAATTTAACATTTTTCTTTCTTCAAACTTGCAGTATTATATACCAGTGGTTCTTAACCTTTTTAAGCTGCGACCCAAATTTGAGAAATACATATTATATTAGAAAACTTAAAAAAAAAAAAAAATAAAACATTCTGACATAGTGTAGTCATCAAAGTGACGCATTTATAGTTTGATAAATGATGAATATAAACCCAATGATGGCTCAAAACCTTTTATTTTTAAGTCAGCTGATCTAATTTGGGGACGTAATTCTGATATCAAACTTTTATTATTATTTTTAACTTTTACATTTTGTCAATCACTAGTTATAAAAATATCCACTTGAATTAATAAAAAATTACTGGAAAGGGTCAGTCCATAAATTATTACGTCACATGAATTTCAAATTTTTTAGCCCCCCCCCCCGCGGCTTTAGCTTGACGGTCCCTCCATACAATGGGCCAATAGATGGACCAATGTCGATGGCTTTCTTCCCGCAACATTGGCCCTCTTTCATGTGTCGAAAAAACTGCTCCGAAGCCCAACCATCGCCAATCTCATTGCCAGCGTCAACCAATATTTGCCAATACAAGCCAACCTCCCCTCTACATATTAGCGTTGGTTTGAGTTGGTCCACGTTGGGTCATCATGATGTTTTGGGAATTTAAAATTGCCGATAGAAATAATGTTTAGAAAATCACGAGATTGTCATCTATAGGATCCCATGGATTATTTTTAATAATTACAAATAATCTATTGGATCTAATAGATAGCAAGCAATCTCTTGTGATTTTCTTAGAAATATTTCTTCATTTGACTAAGACAAGAACCAGAGCCCATAAGGCTTAGATGTAGATCAGATAATTGCCGAGTCATTCACCTAGTATTAAGAAAAAAATTTCTAGGGAAATTATAATATTTGATAATTTTAATATTTATTTCAGTTCCAAGAAAAAGAAAAGATTGCCGCACCAGGGTGAAGAATCTGACAACGAAGATAATATGATTACTACACCTCCTCCTTCCCCAGATGATAATGAAGCGAATAATGTGAGAATTAAAATCTTCTCTTATTATAAATTTAATTTAATCAAGGAGAGTTTTTATTCATTTTTTATTTTTTTTTAAATGAATTTTTAAATAGAAACGTCGAAGTGCCCGAAATACACACCGCAAAAAATATGTCGATGATATAATGATATCAATCTCTGATGAAGAATCTCCTAAATCTTCTTCTTCAAATAATGTAAATACAAAACAAGAATCTTCTTCAAATTCAGGAGCTACGCCAACAACTACCGCTACAGTTTCTGGAACTCCCAGTGCTTCAGATGATCCTCAGGATCCAAATGTCAAACCTAATTTTGTTTATATTGTAAGTATTTTATTCATAAACATATACAGGGTGTTTTTAAATTGATGTGAAATATTTGAAAGGGGGATTTTTCAGCAAAAATTAAGGGGGTCTTTCATATACATAATTTTTCATTCAAAACCCCTTCCCCTCCAAGTTACAGCTCTCTAAAGTTAGGGCTAAAAATTGTTTTTATTTAATATATCCACTATTATTATTATCATTTCCGTCCATAATTTGTATTAATTTGAAAGTTTTCAATAGGAAAATAAGGACAAGTTTTTATGGGTGACATTTTTATTTATCAGTCAACGTTTCGTCGACTTTGACGACTTGTTCAGGGCTTCAAATCGTCATGCCATACATTCGTCTAAATATAGGGAGCTGAAACTGTTTCTAATTTGATGAAATAAAAAAGAAAAAATATATTTATATTTTCTTTACATTTTGAGGATCACTAATTATACCTTCTGGGCTCAATTAACTTCACGAATTTTCCCTCAGGAAATTTCTATATATATATACATATATATATAATTCTAATTAAATCTTAATTCGAATAAAAACTACTCACTTACAAATTATTATTTCTTTTTTAGAATACAACCGATGAAGATTCCATGGTAGTTCAATATATTTTAGCAGTACGAAAAGGACGCCGTGAATTGAAACCGAATGAAATTCCTCCACCCGGACAGACGCCTGCGGAAAACAAAGAGCTGGAAACTGAAGAGTTAGAAACAAAAGAAGAATCTGTAGATAAAGAAGAGAAGCCCGCTGACACCGAAACTGCCACTCTGAAAATGGAAGAAGAAGAAGAAGAAGAAGAAGAAATAATCACTGCCATTGTAGATACTAAAGAAGAAGAAATGTCTTCTGCAGTGAGCTCGAAAGAATCTGAAACAACGAATATTTTACCTGAGGAAAAGTTGTCAGAAACAGTAGAAAAAAGTGATAGTTCCGAATCAAAAGAAGTGAATTCTAGTGAAATTGCTAATACTGAAAATGCAAACAATGAAGTTTCTACAAATTCAACCTCTCCTTTGTGGCGTGAAGTAGATGAATATTTCGTTAAATACCGAAACTTTTCCTATCTCCATTGTGAATGGAAATCCGAAGAGGAACTTTTCAAAGGTGACAAACGTATTGCTGCCAAATTAAAAAGATTTAAACAAAAACTGGCACATAATACAAATATTTTCGAGAATCTTGAAGAAGAACCGTACAATCCGGATTTCGTTGAAGTGGATCGTGTATTGGACGTTGCCGAACATCAAGATCCAAATACCGGCGCTGCAACGAAACATTATCTTGTCAAATGGAAATCAATGCAATATGAAGATTCCACATGGGAATTGGAGGAAGATGTGGATCCGGTTAAAATTGCACAATTTGAAGTATTTCGAAAACGTCCCCCCAAGGATAAAATTAAACCGAGAAAGAAACCGTCGCCTGAGGAATGGGTCAAATTAGACGAATCGCCCAATTATAATAATGGAAATAAACTTCGTGCATACCAACTTGAGGGTCTCAATTGGCTTCTCTTCTCTTGGTACAATGGGTAAATATTAAAATTTTCAATCAAATTACACGATTTACTATTTTTTTATTTTACCATACGTAGATTGGGGAAATATTAAAATGATGCAGAAAAAAATTTATACTTTTCTCAAAAGTGGAAAAAAGTGGTTTTTAAAGTGTGAAGTCAAAACTTGTGTATGCTCTAGCTCAGTGATTCTCAACCTGGGTTCTGTGGAACCCCAAGGTTCCACCGAGGGAGGTTTGGGGTTCCCCGCGCCTAGAGGTCAATAAAAGAAAAAATGGAAAAACAAAAATAGTAGTTAGTAGTAAGCATTTGTCATGTCATCATCATCATTGAGTATACAGTCCTAAGACTGGTTTGATGCAACAATCCGTCTCCACTCGACTCTGTCCCCCGCCAGCTGTTTAACCTCTCTAAATGTCTGGCATCCCATATCCCCAATTATTTGGTTGAAATATTCTAATCTGGTTCTTCCCCTTCCCTTTTCTTTCCCACCTCCCCTCCAAGATATCCCTAAGCAGTCCCCCATGTCTCAGTGTGTGCCCCATCATCTGACCTCTTCTCTTCTTCAGACTCTTCCACAAGGTTCTTCTTTCTCCGATTCTTCCAAGAACTTCTTCATTTGTAATTTTATCCATCCATTTGATATTCATCATTCTTCTGTAGCACCACATTTCGAAAGCCTCTAATCTCTTTCTCTCCTCTTCTCTAATTGTCCAGGTTTCACACCCGTACATGGCTATGCTCCATACATATGTCTTCAATAGCAACTTCCTGTTTGCTAAGCTGATTGAGGAGGAGCATAGTAGTTTTTGTTTTGAATTAAACCCCATTTTTGCTTGGGCAATTTTTGATTTAATTTCGTTTTTGCTCCTCCCATCCCATGTTATTTTACTTCCTAGGTAGCGGAATTCCTTAACTCCTAGGTTTTCTTGGTTAATTTTGATGCATTCCTGTCTCATTGTTTTTGTCATGCTAGGACCTTTTTAATTCTTGTTTATTTTCATTTTGATTTTTTATTAGGATTTTGTATATCCAAAATTTAATGAAGTTTGGATTCTCGCGCAAAAAAAAAATATTAAATTCGAGTTCTATATTATTCAAGGACTGTTGATTATTGAAATTTAAGAATGCGTTGAACATCACTAATATTGTCTCAGTGATACCATTTTTATTGCGCTAAACTTCCTTAACTTTCTTGTAATACAACGATTACGTTACATTAGTAACAAAATGGAAACATAATTTAAATTGTTTTATTATTATTTTGTTAGATGAGAATATTATTTATGAGTATACTTTGAATATGTAAAAAAAAACCTGTCCGATCTGAAAGGGGCATATCGTCGCCTTAGAGTGTAAACCTGCTAACTCACAACAAGGAAATTTTACAGAACAGAGAAAAAACAAACAAAATTTAATATTGTTTTTATGGGAAGAAACTATATTTCACATTTTTTTTCTACCACTTAGGATCGTAATTTTAAGTAGCAGTTTTACTTGGACGATGCTGCATCTCTTTTTATTTCGAATGGTATTAATATGTCATATATGATAAAAAATGGATTTAGCAGTTTACACTCTAAGGCGACGATATGGAATGACATTCCAAAAAAATTTAATAATAATATTATTCATGAAAATACAAATATTAAGTATTGTATTTTTTATTTTGTTTATTGGGCCTCCGAGGCGCGGGCCGCCTCTTACAAAGACAAAAGACCATTACACAAATTTATTTACAAACCTTTCCCACTTTCAGCTTCAGAACAAATTAATTCAGATTCAGAGCGGGTGGCTGAGAGAGCCAGGATTAATCCTGACTCACATTTCTTTTTTTTTTAAAGTGCACGTTTTTTGTACCCAATTTCCCCAAAATCTAGTAAATTTTTAAAATCTCGCAACACCGTCATCGTCAGCGGTATGCTATATATATTTGGAAGCTATAAAAGTAGCGTGATGTTGATATTTTGACGAAAAATTTAACATCTCATATTTTAGTGCTAGGGGGTTCCTCAGAAATTAATATAAGTGCTCTAGGGTTCCTCGCTCTATAAAAGGTTGAGAAACACTGATCTAGCTTGAAAACAAGTAAGAATTTCATAAGGAAATTTTATATTTAGTTCTTGTATATTGAGATAATAAATTCAAAAGCTGTTTAGATTTTTTTTGAAATCATAATTGATGTTTAATTTTTCAAAAAATTATCATTTCTTAAAATGTCATCTTTACGTTGACTATTCAGGGGGTGCTTCTATTAATAACTTGTTTTGATATGAACGATATGTTGAGTTTTGTATCTTGCTTTATTTTTCGAAATAATCAAAATTTCAACTCACTAAAAAGAAAGAAGATTCCAAACTTCATAGGAAGGAAGATTCAAAGCCATATATTCAGATATCGCTGTCGTTTTCTCTTACTATGCTAACCAAGTTATTAATAAAGCTACCCACCTATACAGGGTGTCCCGTATCACAACGATAAACCGTGAACAGGTGATTGGGCAATTTAAGACGGTCCTGAACATACATTTTTTTAAATAAAAGTCTCATAGTTTTCGAGTTAGTCATTTTTTGAAAATGGTGAAAATCGCTAATCTGCCCTAAATATCAAGATACTGTGGCTACAAATTTACATATTTTATTATTCTAATTTTTGTTGTTTTGAATAATCCTGCTATTGACCAGAATTCAAAATAAAACAATAAGTACTATACTTTTGGAGAAAAAAATATTTTTGTGGGACTTATGTTTTAAAAAATTTCCATCAGCAAACTTTGAATCATCTTTAATGTAAAATTAAAGTCGGTTAAAAATTCTAGTAAACAAGCATGGCAAGTAATTTAAAAAATTGGCCCATTTAGTCAAGATTTCAAAATGGTACAGCACTTTTTAGTTCTTACTTTAGAAAAAAAATATTTTGATTTTTTTTGACAAAATTAGCTAATTTAAAAACATATTTTGTTAATGGTTTATTAATTAATGTTAATCTATTATGTCATGTATGTTTTTTAGATAACTTGCCATGCTTGTTTACTAGACTCTTTTTCTACATTAAAGATGATTCAAATTTAGCTGATGAAATTTTTTAAAACATAAGTCCGGCAAAAATATTTTTTTTTCTCCAAAAGTATAGTATTTATTGTTTTATTTTTAATTCTGGTCAAAAGGATGATTATTCAGGATTGCGTAACAAAAATTAGAATAATAAAATATCTAAATTTGTAGCCACCGCATCTCATTCTTTAGGGCCGGGTAGAGATTTTCACCATTTTAAAAAAAATGCCTATAACTCGAAAACTATGAGATTTTTATTAAAAAAATTTCTTAGCTTCTGGACCGTCTTAAATTGCCCTATCCCCTGTTCATGGTTTATCGTTCTGATACGCGACACCCTGTATAAGGCTTTTATGTAGTCCTTAGAGCAGTGGTTTTCAAACTTTTTGAAGTCGTAGCCTCATATCCACAAAATGTTAATAAATATATTCTAAAAAACAATTTTAATAATAACCTCACACATTTATCTATCTGGTATTTCCTAGAAATGTCACCGGGCACACCCCTTTGAGAACCACTGCCTTAATGGGTAATGTGTTAAATAAATTCCTTGTAGCGTTAAATTTATTATCTTCATCAGGAAATTAATTTTTATTTAAATTGAGAACTTTGTTTTATAAAAAAAATTGTCAATAATTTAAATATAGACATTCATCTGCTGATGAAGATAATTAATTTATCGAATCCTTGACAAGGAATTTTGATTTTTTTTACCACAATCCTAATGATTTTTAATTGTTTATAATAGAAGGGCGATTTTCGAATGGTCAAATCATGATCTAAACAGGAATTCATTGCACCTGAGCAAAGACATTTTATAAAAACTATTTTTTTATTATTATTATTTTTTTCAAGTGATACGTCAAGATCTTAAAAATCTTGGAATTCGAATTTTTTAAAGAATACAATATTTTTATATTAGAACATATTTGTAGTAATGAAAATAAAATTATTTAAATATACGAGGTGGGGGGCGGGGGGGGGGGTTGTATGGTAAAGTCACGTTTAATTCTTTTAATTTCATAGTATTATTATTAATTTTCCATTTTTTTCCCTTCTAGACGAAACTGTATCCTCGCTGATGAGATGGGTTTAGGTAAAACAATCCAATCTCTTACGTTCATCCATGCCGTTTATGAATATGGCATCAGAGGGCCTTTCCTTGTGATTGCACCTCTAAGTACCATTCCTAATTGGCAAAGGGAATTCGAAACGTGGACCGGATATGAATGTTATTGTTTATCATGGAAGGTTCGTACCTATTATATTAATGTTTTCTTAAATAAAATTAAAATCCAATCCAAATAGGGATATTTTTATGAGAATTTAAGACTTAAAATTATGAAAAATTAAATTATAGATGAAAATGTTATAATTTTTATCATATTTTGTTAAAAAATAATATACAGGGTGTCTCAAAAGAAAGTTTATATTTGTTTAGCTTACTCCGCACGGGGGGTATGTCATTCGTAAGCCTGGCTCTTGGTAATTCAGTCGCTATTTCTCGGAAGCGGGGCGTGCGTTGTGCCTGCTAGAGTTTTAAAAAAAGGTCATTCAGTGACTGTAGCACGTAGAAGATTCTCCAATATTCGAGGTTTTCGCCACTTAAATGATGCGCCAAGCATTCCCCCTTTTCGAAAATGGGTCAAAAAGTTTGAAGAGAGCGGTACAACACTTGAAAAACCGAAATTCGCGCGACCAAGATCATCAAGAACGGTAGAAAACGTGGGCCGTGTTAATCAGTCTGTTCGTGACGATCCGAACCTTTCAATTCGGAATCGCGCAAGTGCTTTGAATGTGTACAGATCATCAAAATTTTTCTGGCTATAACCAAAGAACATGGTTGCAGCAGGACGGAGCAACGTCACACACGTCCAATACGACTCTGCCACGAGTTCGTGAAATTTTCCCTGGCAATTTGATCTCCAGGAGAGGTGACATAAATTGGAGTTTTTTTGATAGATTGCTTACTTTTTTTTAATCTATCCACTAAAATAAAGATAAAAGTAAATAAATATTTTATGAAATATTCATTTACTATGAGTTAGGATTTCTAGGTCACTTGCTTCACATTAAAAATTAAAAAATAAAAGAGGTAAATTTTTTCAATATATATATATACTATATATCTTCCTGAAGATGGGTCTATAGCCCGAAATATATATGTTGAAAAAATTGACCTCTTTTATTAATTTTTTTAATTTTTAATGTGAAACAAGTGACCTAGAAATCCTAACTCATAGTAAGCTGCAGCATGTAAGCTTGGCTTTCTTTTCCGAACCAAACGCTTTTTCACCCCCACTCAACTCCTTATATTATACAAGGCTCAAATTCGCCCCTGCCTTGAATATTGCTCTCATCTGTGGAGAGGGGCCTCCAAGTATTCTCTTAATACCTTAGATGCAATTCAGAGGCGGGCTATAACACTTATAGGCGATCCCGCATTAACTGACACTCTCGACTCCCTAGCCCATCGTAGATCTGTCTCCGCCCTTTCCCTTTTTATAGATATTACCATGCCTTTTGTTCTGAAGAAATAAAACCGATAATCCCACCAAGGCCTTCATTTGCGCGAAATACACGATTTTCTAAGATTCAACACCCCTACACGCTTAAACTGGATACTAATCGAACAAACGCATTCGCCAATTCATTTATCCCTATGACATCTAGAGACTGGAACTCTCTCTCTCTCCTCCCGTCTTTCCAGCAACTTATAACCTTCAATCTTTCAAGACCAGCATCCACAGATACCTTCGACTCCTACCCAATCCCTAAATATCTTCTTATCTTCACGATAGAAGGGTCCACCGCGGACTACAGAGGTTGTACCTTCTTGGTGCAACTTCTTCTTGTATCAATATCATTATAAAAAAAAAATATTTCATATAATATTTATCTACTTTTATCTTTATTAAAGATGTTTTACCTTGCACCAACACCACAATCTCTATTAATTACAATCCACTAAATATAAACTTTCTTTTGAGATACCCTGTATTAAAAAAAAAATTATATATTTTTCAAAATATCGGAGAGTATAACCCCTACATTTTCCTTTTAGAGCTATTCTTCTATATAATATAAAGGGTATATTATGTCAATACTCAAATTTGATTCACTTATACTACAACATCTTTAATTAAAAATTCTAATTTTTTAATTATGGTTTTTATTTTTTTAGCACTGCTAGTCGAAATATGGTTCAAGAATATGAAATGTATTACCGCACTGATAAAGGCACTGTCTTAAAAGATATATCCAAATTTCATGTTCTTATTACAACATTTGAAATAATAATCGCAGATTGTATGGAATTGAAGGAGTTCAATTGGCGATTGTGCGTCATTGACGAAGCGCATCGGTTGAAAAATCGAAATTGTAAATTATTAGAAGGACTTCGACTTCTGAATCTCGAACATCGAGTTTTACTTTCAGGCACTCCATTACAAAACAATGTCAATGAATTGTTCTCGCTGTTGAATTTCCTTGAGCCCACACAATTTGCCAGCAATGAAGCATTTTTACAAGAATTTGGGGCTTTAAAAACGGAACAAGAAGTCCAAAAATTACAATTACTTCTTAAACCTATGATGTTGCGTCGATTGAAAGAAGATGTGGAAAAAAGTATCGCCCCTAAAGAAGAGACTGTAGTTGAGGTAACAACATTAACAACAATATATTATTCATATTTAAATGACTGTCTTAAGGTAGTTCATGATAGCTTATCTATCTGGTTGATCTTCGAAAAAATCTTTTGTATTTCTCTAGAGTGACAACTTCTGCCTACTAAATTTTTTAATAAAAAAATGTTAATAATAAGGTTAATTTCGAATAAAAATCTTTGTTTTGATAATATTAATAAAAAGAATATTGAGATAAATTTTTACTCATTATTAAAAACATTTATTTAACAGAAAAACAATTTCAAGAAATAGAGTTGGAATTCTACACTAGTGCTTTTGTTATATTCTGTTAGCTGCAAATAACTTTTTTTAAAAACATTTATGAATAACTAATTAACTAGACTGTCAAATCTATTGAAAAATGTATCATTCGATTCATAAAGTTGAATTATTGATCTATAATATATAAATTTGTTGAAAATGGTATAATTTGTATAGAAGTTATATCACTTTTTAAAAGCTCGGTCCATTTACTTCCATGTTAAAAGGACAATTTTCAATAATTTATTTCTCTGTAATGGGACAGACGATCAACTTCAAATTTCGGGAATAAATATTTAATACATCAATGATTGGATGATAAAAATTTGAGAATTTTCTTATAAAAATTATAAACAGTCACGAACTCCCTTAATGATTTAATAACAAAATGAATTGTCAGTCTGGGTTTTATTTTAAATTCAAACAAACTTGAGTCTTTTTTTTGTTCAGGTAGAATTGTGTAGGTTCGAGGTGAAACATATTTAATAAATACAAAAATTTGATTATTTTATTTTGAAAAATAGATGTAATTTTTTCAAAAACAATCCACAAGGCTTACAACAACAAATATATTTTGAAAATAATTGATTAACGTCAAATCAAGGATCTTATTCGATAATTATGTATACAGGGTGTTTTATAATTGAATGTCAATATTGTGTAACAACATTAACAACAATATATTATTCATATTTAAATATTGATGGGGCTTAATTTGTGAATCATTTTAAGACAAAAAATTCTTATAAACATTAGTCCCTTTTTGCTTTATTTTTTTGATACACATGTTGATAAAGTTTTTTTTTTTAAAATATATAATTTTTTTTTTAATAACTCCGAAACTACATTAGATATTTTTTATAAAACTTGGTGGATGTGAACTCGGTGTAGAGACACGTCGTTTGTAAAAAAAAAACGAATTTTGAGTTTTAACCAGTAGTGTCCCAATCAATTTCACCCTGATTATTTTGAAAGAAAAAAAATACGCTACTGCTTTTGTCAAAAAGAAAAATGATTTTATTAATGGTGCTTCATTTTGTAATAAAAAAAGATGTCTTGACTTTTTTCCTATCTTGAACTGTTTTTTCAGTAAAAAAATATAGAACAACAATTATCTGTACCTACGTGAAAATAAAATATTTTTACACTTAAAGTACTTTTTATACTTTTTATTGAAATAATTCTTTAACAACTAGATAAATAATACGAAAAAAGTCAAGAGATCTTTTTAATTACAAAATAAACCATTGATAAAGAGTTTTTGTTTTTAAAAAAAGCATTCGCGTATTATTTTTTTTGATTCAAAATAATAAGGATAAATTAATTTGCACGGTACTGATTAAAACTGAAAATTCGTTGTTTTTTTTTTCTAAAGATGTGTCTCTATGCCTAGTTTATATCCACCAAGTTTTATAAAAATATCAGATCTAGTTTTGGAGTTAATAAAAAAAAAAAATTTCAAAAAAATCTTTATCACCCTCTATATCAAAAATAAAGCAAAAACGGACCTTGCGTTATATGAACTTTTTGTCTTAAAATCATACCCAGATTAACCTTTTTCAATATTGTCATTCTACCATATTATGAAACACCCTGATCAAGCAACTTGAGAAAAGTGGGAAAAAATAGAAGAAAAAAGTGAAAATATTCTAACTCCAAAATATCAACAGTTTCTCGAACCAAATTAAATTAATGAAACAAAATATAGTAAATATATTAAATTAAAATAATACAGGAATTAAAGAAATTAGAAGGTAAAAAAAAAAACTGAAAATCTACTCACGGGTTAACATAAAATAAAAATAAAAATTAAATAAAACGTGAAACAAAAAGGGAGAAGTCCATTTTCAAACAAATAATAATTTATTTAAAATAGTTCAAAACATAAACAAACAAATCAATAAATTAGTGAAATTATTAACAATTAAGATAAATGAGATGGAAATATTATTATTAGCAGTAACAATAATTAAAAGTTTTTTTTTCGGTCTTTCTAGCCATAAGCCAATTTACGATACTAATTATATTTTTTCTAAATTTGTCTCTACCCCCGGGGTCAGATTTTAGCTGGATGCATCGAGTCGGATTCGAACCCGGGTTTCCTGGTTAGCAGGCTGGCACGCTACCACCTAGCCTATCTGACCCCCCCCCTAATTAAAATTTAAAGGGAAATATCAGAATAAATAATACATTAATTACAAAAAAAAATATGGAACTAAGTTCGTTAAAAATAAAATGTTTATACAAAATCAAAAGTCACTAGACTAGTCTAGAAGAGAACCGCCAAAAGGAAAAATGACATCGATCTAATATGGCTTATCTGGTAGAATTCATCTGTGGCGCAGTTGGTTAGCGCAGCCTCGGCTAAAGAGGAAGACGCAGGTTCGAATCCTGCCAGATACCAAATTTCATTTTTCCTTTTCAAAACAAAAAAAAAAATAATAATGAAATGATTTATGAACTGCAAAAAATTCTCAGGCTGAATCATGAAAATTATTCAAATTTACGCGGTTCAATTAATTTAATTAATTACAAAAAAAAATAATACATTTAATTAGATTTCAATCTTCTCATTTAAAGAGATGTACGTTTGTATAAAAAATATGAAGGAGAGATTTGAGAACAAATAATAGATAAAATTACATTAAAGAAACAGATGATAAGGCTTATAAATAAAGATTGGCCACTGCTTTAATCTTAAAACTATACAATAAATGGAATCTGTAATAAAATAGAAAAAAAACGTACAAGTTGCAAGTGGCTGAGAGATTAAGTTAAATCGTTAGATTAAGCTTAAAAATAAGGTATAAATACTGTGATTTTGCTGAGAAAGATGTGTAGATTTGAACTGGAAGAGAGCCCCAAATGGCAAGGCCAGAAATTCATACAATTATAATCTCCGGATTCTTCAAAAGGATAGAAAAGTCGGCGCCCACTGGTCCGAAGCGAAAGTTAAGGGTTGAAAAAGAGATGAGTACAACACGATGCACCCACAGGGGGAAAATCCTTAACACAATGGTCGAGAAAATATAAACGCGCTTCTCCGTGGAAAGTAAATAATCGACTGAAATAAATACTAATTAGTAAACAAAACAACAATAGCGATTATCCAATTGGCAGCGACCAGGAGAGTGCTCTAGTGAGCCCTGCCGCGCTTTTTAGATGGATTGCTGAAATACAAACTATACTTTAACTCGATCACACCCTGTATATTGCATGTAAAAGGGTTTCTTACCCTCAGGAGTCGATCCCGAGCGCTAACTTGCTTTTCGGGCAATATATACATAATTACCTAAGTACCTGGAGGCACCGAGCGATGCTCGGTAACTTCTTTCCTTCAGTTAAAAGCTTTATTTTAATATTATTTTTAAATTAATTTAAAATTCTGATAAAAAGGTCGATTTTTATTTGAGAGCCGCTTTCAAATTAAAAAAAAATACAAAAATATATAATATTCGCCCACTGTACCCCCCCCCCCCCCCCACCCCCACCCCGCTCGACCCCACCCGCGAAACCTCGCCCTACCCCCGAATCATCCACCACTGCACCCCACCTCCTGCACCTGTTTTGATTCAACCATATGATTCATTTTTATTCATCCAATTGTTAATAAATAAAACCTATCAAAATGTGTTGTTTTTTCAGAAAATTGAGACCTGCTCTTGATTATTTTTTATTCTATTAAATAAATAAAGTTCATTATAAAAACAATTATAAAACGTTTATTAATATTTCTAACGTTTAGGGACAACAAAATATGTTAAAATCCACAATCACAATACTTCTTCAAGGCCTTTGAGAATAAAGGATTTACCCGACCCATTGTCTGCCTGAGCACAAAAGGAAAAGGAAACCTTTTTTTAAAACCCTAAGAATGGGATTTGTCTACCTGAGAATAATTAATTTGATTACGAAAAAACCCATCAAAAACAATTTTGTCGAAGATGAGACCGTGACAGATCGAATTGTCACCCCAAAAACCCCTAACCCGTGAATTTCATCAAAATCGGTAAAGCCGTTTTCAAAATAGAACCAAGATACAAATATATAAACAAATATATATACAAATAAATAAATATACAATTTTTGCTCGTTTAATAAGAGTAGATAGATAAGATCTTTGATTTGATCTTAATCATTTATTTCCAAAATATATTTATTTAGTGGAGTTGTTTTTTAAAGTTTTTTGAAAAAATTCCATCTATGTTTCAAAATATAACACTCAAATTTTTGTATTAATTATATAATTGAACTGAAATTTTTTTCAGTTAAATCTGAATATTTACTTTTCGATTCTGACTGAATCGAGTGAAAATTTCTACCTTTACTTAAACTATATATTATGCATGTCGGAGCGAAATTTGTCTCTAGGGTCAGACTAACTGGCCGGAAAACAAATTACCGCTCGGGTTCGACTCCTGAGGGGACGAAATAAATATCCAAGTAATACAATACAATTTCTAATAATTTGATATCTTTTTCAGGTTGAATTAACAAATATACAAAAGAAATATTATCGTGGTATTCTTGAGCGCAATTTCTCGTTTCTTTCAAAAGGAACTACATCGGCAAATGTTCCTAATCTGATGAACACAATGATGGAATTACGAAAATGTTGTATTCATCCATATCTTCTTAATGGTAATATAATATATAATTTAATTTGGTTCTTATATAAGTTATTATAAAAAGAAATAAAATAAAAATTTTTGTTTAGGTGCGGAGGAACAAATTCAGTTTGAATATCGAAGTACGAAAAAGCCTTGCCCGGATGATCCAGATGGTTATTACCAAGCTCTTATACAAAGCTCCGGTAAAATGGTTCTAATTGATAAACTCTTGCCGAAATTAAAAGCCGGCGGACGTCGAGTGTTAATATTTAGTCAAATGGTGCGATGTCTTGATATACTCGAAGATTATCTTGTTTATCGTAAATATCCTTTTGAAAGAATTGATGGGAGAATTCGAGGGAATTTACGACAAGCTGCCATTGATCGTTTTTCCAAACCAGATTCTGATCGTTTTGTATTTTTACTTTGTACTAAAGCTGGAGGGCTTGGAATTAATTTAACCGCTGCTGATACAGTCATTATTTATGATTCAGATTGGAATCCTCAAAATGATCTACAGGTATATATTACTTAATTTATATAATTTCATGAATTTAATTATCTCTACTTTGTAATCCTTTATAATCAAATTTTGACCCAATCAATCAATTTGCTATTTTTTTACTTTACCATGTAGGGTATGGTCAAGTGCCGTAATCGTGCATCAAAAAAGTGGTTTTTTCCTTCTTTTTTTCGAAATATCTCAAAAACGGCTGAAACTATTTTGATTTAAAAATTGAGCGAAACCATGGCATTTCTGCTCTGCCAAAAAGCTCTAATAAGTGAACGTCGAAAAAATTATATTTTTCGAGATAATAATTGTTTCGTCAAAATGTCTGTTAGTTCTGTGCGTTACCAAATTTTAGGACGAGTTGGCTCAAAAACTAGTGTAAATATCGAAACCAAATTTCACACGTAGTTTTGGTCCATTCAGATTAAGAGCTGATTAGGGGGTAAAAAGTTAAAAATCTAGGCCATTTGAGCACTCAACCAAATTTTGTATACATAATCAATGGGACCACAGAAGTCTAAAAATGCAAAAACTAACAGCCCAAAATTGGGAGGGGGGGTGTATGGTCAAAAAATGAAAATCTAGGAAGCTCTTGTACCAAACTCAGCCAAATTTTGTATACAGAATCAGTGGGCTCCCCACGAGACTAAAAAATGCAAAAACTAACCCCCCTCCCCTACATGATTATAAATAATTTTATTAAATATTAATGTAAGTGAGGGGCTAGGTTGTATGGTAAAGTCAAGTGGATGGCCACATCAGAACACGTCAGCTTATCTTGAAATTTTGCTCATACACGAATTACTGTAGCAATAGAGAATATTTCGTTAATTGAAATAAATGAATAATTTTTTTTTAAAGATCTACTATAATAATTTATCTCAACCAAAACATTATGTGAAAAGCCAGGCAAAGTTCGAAAAAGTAGTGAAATCTTCTGTGCAGCCAAGTTATATTCGCCAAGAATAATTAAGTTGAGAAAATAAGTACTTTCAATTAAAATGCATTCTTTCCATTTTGAATTACAATCTAAATTTATGGATTCTAAATTTTTAATTTAGATTATTTTCATGAAACTTGTCTGGTCACGAATTATACTCGTAAGGGTTAATGAACTAAATTCGTGAACAGCCAAGTTTCGCTGAAAATAATCTAAATTAAAAATCACTATTTTTTCGAACTTTCTGTTTTTTTCAAATAATGTTTTGGTTGAGATTTCTCTTCTTTTTGTAAGCTACGTGAAAAGCGCTATGTAAAATTTAAATTGTCCAACGGGCTAGAATTTGACCCCTTCCCCTTGGCTGGTTAGTTTTTGCATTTCTAGGCTCCAGGGGGCCCACAGAATATTTGGTTGAGTTTGGTCCAACGGGCTAGAATTTTCATTTTTGACCCCCCCGTCCCATTTTGAAGGGGTTGAAAGATAGAAAGTTTAGGATTTTTAGAATTTTTTCTTTGTTTGTGTCCCATACGCAGGCGAAATTTCATGATGCTGAAATGATTGGAAGTACCCTTATAGGTTTTGATAACCTGTCAGTGAGTCACTGAGTACCAAAATTAGCTATTTTCTCAGGTCCATATTTAAGAATCCATTTAAGCTATATTATTGAAATTTGGTGGTACTCTCCTCAAGATGGATTACATAATTACATATGTATAATTTCAGCTCTGTATCTCAAATGGGTTCCTAGCTTCAGGGTGGTAAAATAGGCTCGAAATACAGTGTGTACGACCAAGCCAATGCTCGAACTTGCGCTTTGATAAATTAGGAAAGAGAGGAATTCAGCTAGTAAAGGAAGCTTCTGTGGAATAAAAACTCCCAATTGTAGAAAACAGTTTCGGCTTTAATTAGAAAATGCCATCTTCAGTTCAAATGAGAATATTGCCAAAGTCAATACAAATTGAGTGCAGACAGAAAAGAGATTGCGCCATATAAGTAGTGAGCATACCAAGACCGATGTACGAATTTTATATATTTTTTATAATTTTGTGTTTAATAATACATAACAACTCTGACTGCACTCAATGTATTGAGTTTGCAAATATTCTCTTTAGAACTGAAGATGGCATTATCTAATTAAAGCCGAAACTGTTTTCTTCAATTGGGAGTTTTTGTTCGACAGAGGCTTCGTTTACTGCCCCTGAATTCCTCTCTTTCCTAATTTATAAATTTTTGAACAGCCATTTTTCCTTCATCAGCGTTTCTACTATAATAATATTTACCACAACTATACTTAAATTAGGTTGGAGTTGGTGGTGTTTCACTTTAATTTGAACCATGTTTCACTATAAACCAACACCGCGTTCCCTAAATTTTAACAACTATGCATGTTTGCCATTAGCTTGCCTTAGAGGATCTCTAATTGATCCTATCATTAACGCAAATAAATAAATAAATAAATAAAAATACTGCTCAACAAAAATTCTAATCTGTAAACCTAACAATCGATCATACAAGTAGATTTTTATACATTGATTTTCATGGTGTTTTTAGATTTTTTTACTACAGGTCAGGATTTTGATGTGTTTTTGATCTAAACTCCGAAAAAAGCCATTTTGCTCTATTCTTGAGACGCCATAATCTAATGAAACAGCAATATTTGAAATTAAAATATTTTGTTTCCTTAATATTATAGAAAAAAAAACTCTCCTCTTTGTTTTTTCAGTTTACAACACTTGTTTGTTCTAGCTTAATTAGAACTCGAATTATAACTTTTATCTATGTTTATTATTTGAAATAATTGAACCGCGAAAGATAAATAATATAATCAATAATTTCTTATGTTAATTCTACATATTTAGAAATCATTTTATTATTATTTTGAAAAGGGAAAACTAAAATTGAACACCCGACAAGATTTGAACCCATATCACTCTCCTATAGTCGAAGAGTGTGTATTTATTATCATTTAAAAAAATGTAATTATAGTTTTTTTTTCTTTAAGTCGTGTTATAATCGAAATAAAAGCAATCGTTAAATTCAGAGTCAAAGGGGAAGCTGTTTTTAACCGACTTCAAAAAAGGAGGAGGTTCTCTATTCGACTGAATTTTTTTTTTTTTTGTTTCTATGTTACCTCATATCTCCACCAATTGTGAACCGATTTTGAAATGTTTTTTTGCATTGGGTTCAGTCTACCTTCCGATTGGTCCCATTTTTTTCATAGGTATTAGACCTTTTTTGTTAGGTTTGTTCAGGCACTAACTTCTTTGTTTATGAACCGATTTCGATGATTCTTTTTTTATTGAAAAGGGGGATATCTTAGGGATGGTGTCATATTAATTTGGTCAAGTTCTGATGATATGATCACTATTAATAACATCACTAAAAAGAGAAAAATAAAAATAATTTTTAAGAAAAAATAAAACCGACTTCAAAAAATTAAATGCAACAAATAAAATACACTAAAAGGTATAAAATAATTATTATCTTATTTAGTTACAACCAAACGACGAAATATTAACATGAAATCACTTTTTGAAGCCGGTGCCAAACATATACCTTTTATGAATCGCACTCGACGGATCTTACTTAGTACGTTTGGCGGGTACGCTCGCTTATAGGTATAGTTAGTATACTTTCAATAATCCTTTATAATTAACTTTGAAATAAATAAATAATATTGAAATGAATGAATGAGCTCGAATACAAAAGCCAAAAAGGCTTAGTTCTTTTGAAATGGCTGAGGGTCTTAAATACAATAGAAAGAAAGATGAGGTGAGATTCCCAAGGGTATTTTTAAGAAAAATAATTTTTTTAAATAACATATTTTATTTTAAATTAAATATTTTTCATCTATATATGGTATTTATATAATCAAAAGCTTGGCTGAAACTTTTTTATTTTTAACCGACTTCAAAAAGGAGGAGGTTCTCTATTCGACTGAATTTTTTTTTTTTTTTTTGTGCCTATGTTACCTCATATCTCCGCCAATTGTGAACCGATTTTGAAAAAAATTTTCATTGGGTTCAGTCTACCTTCTCGATTGGTCCCATTTTTTTTCATAGGTATTAGACCTTTTTTGTTAGGTTTGTTTAGGCCTAACTTCTTTGTTTATGAACCGATTTCGATGATTCTTTTTTTATTAGAAAGGGGGTATCTTAGGGATGGTGTCATATTAATTTGGTCAAGTTCTGATGATATGATCACTATTAATAACATCACTAAAAAGAGGAAAATAAAAATAATTTTTAAGAAAAAAATAAAACCAACTTCAAAAAATTAAATGCAACAAATAAAATACACTAAAACGGTATAAAATAATTATTATCTTATTTAGTTACAACTAAACGACGAAATATTAACATGAAATTACTTTTTGAGTCGGTGCCAAATATATACCTTTTATGAATCGCACTCGACGGATCTTACTTAGTACGTTTGGAGGGTATGCTCGCTTTATAGGTATAGTTTGTTTGGTACCGACATCAAAAAGTAATTTCATGTTAATATTTCGTCGTTTAGTTGTAACTAAATAAGGCAATAATTATTTTTAACCGACTTCAAAAAAGGAGGAGGTTCTCTATTCGACTGATTTTTTTTTTTTTTTTTTTTTTTGTGCCTATGTTACCTCATATCTCCGCCAATTATCAACCGATTTTGAAAAAATTTTTTGCATTGGGTCCAGTCTAGCTTCGATTGGTCCCATTTTTTTCGTTTTTTTTCATACAGATAGACCTTCTTTATTAAGTTTGTTTAGACCTAACCTCTTTGTTTATGAACCGATTTTGATGGTTCTTTTTTATCCGAAAGGGGGTGTCTCAGGGATGAATGTCATATTAATTTGGTAATTTCTGATGATATGATCACTATTAATAACATCACTAAATAGAGAAAAATAAAAATAATTTTAAGAAAAAAATAAAAACCGATCTAAAAAATTAAATGCAACAAAATAAAATACACTAAAAAGGTATAAAATAATTATCTTATTTAGTTACAACTAAACGACGAAATATTAACATGAAATTACTTTTTGAAGTTGGTGCCAAACATACTACCTTTTATGAATCGCACTCGAGCGGATCTTACTTAGCACGTTTTGGTGGTGAGTACGCTCGCTTATAGGTATAGATTTGTTTGGCACCGACTGCAAAAAGTGATTTCATGTTAATGTCTCGTCGTTTAGTCGCAACTAACAAGATAGTTATTTCACTACCTGCTGAGTGCATTTCATTTGTTGAATTTAATTTTTTGAAGTCAGTTTCAGTTACTTCTAAAAATTATTTTTTATTTTCTACCCTATTAAAGACGATTACCAGAATTTTTTTCAAATACACTTCGCCGAACCCAAAAGAAGTTAGGAATTTTTGAAAAAAAAATAGCTTTTTTTAAATAACTATAACTTTTTCAAAAATTTAGTTATCATGATGATTTTTTTTTAATTTTTGTTGTTTAAAATGTACTTTAAAAAAAAAAAGCTAATTTTTAAGAAAAAAAAGTTAATACGGCGACTTCAAAAAATTAAATGCAACAAATAAAATACACTAAAAGGTATCAAATAATTATTATCGTGACTTGGATACAACTACACGGCATGCAACTAAACGATGAAATATTAATATCGTCGAAATCGGTTCATAAGCAAAGAAGTTAGGCATGAACAAGCCTAACAAAAAAGGTCTAATACCTATGAAAAAAATGAGACCAATCGGAAGGTAGGCCGAACCCAATGCAAAAATAATTTTCAAAATCGGCTTACAATTGGCGGAGATATGAGGTAACATAGGCACAAAAAAAAAAAAAAATCAGTCGTATATAGAACCTCCTCCTTTTTTTGAAGTCGGTTAAAAAATAATTTTTAAGAAAAAAATAAAAACCGACTTCAAAAAATTAAATGCAACAAATAAAATACACTAAAAGGTATAAAATAATTATTATCTTATTTGAGTTACAACTTAACGACGAAATATTAACATGAAATTACTTTTTGAAGTCGGTTTGCCAAACAAACTATACCTATAAGCGAGCATATCACTCAGCACGTACTTCCAGTTAAGATCCGTCGAGTGCTGATTCACAAAAGGTACTACCTGTTTGGCACCAACTTCTAAAAAAGTAATTTCATGTTAATATTTCGTCGTTTAGTTGTAACTAAATAAGATAATAATTATTTTATACCTTTTAGTGTATTTTATTTGTTGCATTTAATTTTTTGAAGTCGGTTTTTATTTTTTTCTTAAAAATTATTTTATTTTTCTCTTTTTAGTGATGTTATTAATAGTGATCATATCATCAGAACTTGATCA
>JALMQS010000697.1:573058-635297 GCA_024734495.1 Forficula auricularia | reverse complement strand
GCCTAGTACACAACTGGTAGACATGCTGCGCGATGTTGGTCTCTGAGACGTGTCTCAGGTTGTCTACGTAGACATGTCTATAGACAAATCCCGCCTACGGGCTTGTTGCGAGACCAAAAATCGCAGGTCTAAAGTCTCCCGATCGGAATGGGAGACCGCATAGAATTTTAGACATATTGTGGAATATTTTGACAGTGTGGACGTCACTCGGCGTCTAGAGGCGAGACACGTCCCAGTCTGTCTCCAGCTACCGATTGGTGAGAAGCTGGGATGGTTTCTCTAAATTTTGTATCTTGCTTCATTATTATACCTCCAAACATCAGAAGCAAATCTTCAAAATCAGTAGGCTTCAGCCGGGTGAAATTCCGAAAACACATGGTGTCTTCCAGTCTTAATTTATTTAATAATGCATTACCAAACCTAGGTCTTTCTGCGAGCAGTTCGCGCGTCCACCAACGTTTACATTTTCCCGTTCTTTCATTTGTAATTAGCACTAAGCAGAACTCATTCCATACAAAACAATCTCCTCCATGTTGGACTGCGAAGATGAGACTGAGAAATTCACATCGTAGTGTGGACGCTAGACGAGACAAATAACGGTGTCTCTAGACGGTCTATAGACAAATCACGCAACATGGTCTACTAGTGTGTACTAAGCTTTAGTTTAGCTCCAATGTCTGTCTACCTGTTCGACCATTTTAATGGGTAGGCCTAATGAAGATAAAAATTTAAAATTTACAAATTTTAAGTTTTCAATTGAAAAGTTTTTGTTTTGCCGAGAGTAGCAGAGTTGTTGATTCACAAAGAGAAACAAAGAGGTTGTCCTCTGCTTGATGCAGATAAATATACACAAACATATATCGAAATTATATACCTGTATATATATTATTTATTTGTTTGAGACTATAGTTTCGAAGACTTGGCCTTCATCATCAGTCTTTTTTTAATTATAAATATTATTTTTCATGGGCTCAATATCGTATGGATATTGAAAATTTTCGATCTTTACTTAGCTGGGAGCCAGTTAAAATTAAAATCAACTTCCAGGTCACATTCATTAATATATATAAGTTATCAGAAATTAAAAATCGTTTAAAAATTCTAATCAGATTATTTATTATTTTGTGCTCGAGTTGTAAAAAATTTCAAGGTATAATTTCCAATGAAAAGATCTCATTGACTAAAATAAGGCTATACTTATACACATTTAATTATTTTTTATTTACCGATTAAGTGTGGGAGGAGAGGGGTAAAAAATGCCTATTTTGAAACGATTTTTACTTGTAAAATATTCCCTGTCAATTATTAAAAAATTACCTTTAAATCATTTTCTAAATGAATACAAATCTTTTATAAAAAACTATTTTCAAACGTTTATTGGAATACCAAACAGTTCGAGAGAATTTATACACTTTATCAATTAATTTTTTTTAAAAATTGAAAAAATAGTTCCTTTATGAAATATCGGTGAGCTCTGAAATTTCTCCCGAAACGTTTTGGTATTCCAATAAACACTGGACGATTGTTTTTATAAAAGGTTTGTATTTATTTATATAATTAAATTAATAAAAAAAATTTAATATAAATCATTCTAACATCACTCAGAGGCTCTAATATTTTTGAGTTAATTTTCCATAATATACATTACAATCAGACAGTCTTTTAAATTTAATTTTAACCTCTATAACTAAACTATATAAATAAACAATAAAAAAAATATATATATTAAGTAGGTTATAATGAAAGGCAGTCCATAAATTATTTACTTTTATTCAATTTGCACGATGAATTCCAGGAACTTCTTCCTGGGTAACTGAAGGTGAATAGTTATTGATGGGTGAGTATAACTCGAGTTCACACTTGTGGTATAATGCTGGCAAATACGGATAATATTGTTGCTATCACTAAAGGAGAGACAAATGAGAACCGAGTTATACTCACCCATCAATAACTATTCAATACCATGAAGAAGGAGAAAAAGTCTCCGAAACGTCGGAAATTGAATAAATGTAAATAATTTATGGTCTGCTTTTCATTATAACCTACTTAGTTCGATAACCAGTCCGTCTTTCTAAGAAAATAAATAAAATTATATTTATATAGTATAGGTATATATGAAATGTAAGTCTATCTTCATATTGATATCTGGTATCTATTAGAGATTGAGTCTTATAGATCTATTGCTTAGGACGTAAAAGTTAAGGTTTCAGGTTTGAATCTAGGCTGGTGGTATCAAAAAAATGAAAACTCTTTATTTTTTATTTAATTAAATCTAATGTTGACTCGACCCTCTTAAGTGATATTATAATTTTGAAAAATTCTATTTTTTCGATCTTTAGTCAGTCTCTTTTTTCCATATATATGTTGCGAGTAAAAACCCGTTTTTTAGTAAGAACGCGTTCTTACTAGTTAAAATGCGTTTCACTGAATACCTTTATGGCAACTAGAGTTTACTGATGTTGGTTGAGTTTGGCTCAAAGGTCTAGAATCTTCATTTTTGACCTTGCGCCTCATTTTGGTGTTTATTTTTCAAAAAAATTTTAAACGAAAATGTCAAAAATTAGAAGCAAAGTTGTAGAGAATCTAATTTTTGACATTTTCGTTCTTACCTAAAAAAACGGGGTTTTTACTGCAACATATGAATTGGAGTAATTTTCGGAGACGGACTGATAAGTGAATTAAGTGGATATTGATGAGGCAGTCCAAAAAAAGAAAGAAGATAGTTTACACTATCTTTTTATTCATAGGACTCGACGACGTTTCGGAGGCTATTCCCTCCTTCTTCAGGGTTTTGAAGAAAGTCAATGAAATCAATGCGGCATTCCCCTCTGTCTTATTACATTATAATTCTGCTGAGAATGAAATGCAAGATATTATTGTTACTGCCACTGCAAGAGAAGGAGACATGTGATTAGTGCATTCTTTCAAAACCCTGAAGAATGGCGAAACGTCGGTTTTATGAATAAAAGATAGTGTAAATTATCTTCTTCTTTTTTTGGACTGCCTCATCAATAATCCGCATGTATAATTATTTTAAATGTACACAATTTGTTGTATAAGTATTTTATTAAATTAAATTTGTGATGATAGAAATTCCAACTTATATTTTTTCTCTCTTAAATAGGTGCATATGGTGCTATTATGGATGAAGATGATGGTGACAAATTTTGTGAAGAAGATATTGATCAAATTTTGGAAAGACGAACTCAAGTGATAACTTTAGAATCTGAAAAAGGGTCTACTTTCTCAAAAGCTTCTTTTGCATCGTCTGGCATTCGTGCTGATATTGATATTGATGATCCTGATTTTTGGAAAAAATGGGCGAAAAAAGCGGAGATCGATACTGTCGAAGAATCAGATAAGGTAAAGTTGTTAAATTGATAGAAAAAAAAAATTAAATTTTATTTAAGATCTTTTAAATTTATATAAATTACCCGATCATTTATTAATACTCAACCTAAGCCTCTAGAAACCTTAGGTATCAATAGTAAGCACTTACACAGGGTGTGTATATATTCCAGGGCGGTCCCAAAAGTAGGGAAGATATTTCTCAAAAAATTTAAATTATTATATCTCAAATTTAAGGACATGGAAGGCCAGCTGTGATATTTGTTGAATGCCTATAAATTATTTAAATATATTGTAAAATTTATCAATGCCAAAATTATATGTGAAAGAATTTCAATTTGCCGATGGTAATAGATTCAAATTTTCTTAGAAAATCATAAGATGGTGTCATCTATTAAATCCGATGGAATGGAATATACATTTTTGGTTATGTCGGAGGGGGTTGTTTTTACCCCTCGGGAATCAGTGAAACCCAGATGCCAGTAATAACAATCCGGGCCATCTCCGAATTTCAATACTGGCACTCGGGTTCGATTTGAGGGTAAACAACCCCTCCTGACATATAATTAAAATATTCCATTCCATCGGATTTAATAGATGACACCATCTTATAATTTCCTAAGCCCAAAATTATAGATTAATATATAGATATTTATTAAGTAATGAAGCTGTTGAAGCTTTTATTTTTGTGATTAATTTGATTAAATTTGAATTTTTAGTGAAATCACACACTTAATTAATTATAATTATTTATTGAACACCAACAAATAATGCAATAAATCTACGATGTTTCGATCGACTTAATATATAGCTATATAGTTATAGATTCCATAGATTCTAAACGATTTTTTATCATTTTATGCTTATACAATTTTTATTTCGCGTAATTTGATACCCCTTTTATAATTTTAAAATTGCACCAATTGAGGCTCTAAAGCCAAAAAAAGATTATATTTTCTACTACATGGAATCTACAGATGTGATGTTATTATTAAAAAGTAAATAGCCCTTTATTATTATTTAAATCTAAGATATACTTTTTAATATTTCATCTATTTTTCAACCATGATCTTTTTTAAGTAAAATAATGTTGTAGAATCTTCAGGGAATTTACTTTTTACTTTTTTATTTATATTTTTGGGAATAAGTACAGTGGAACCTCGAGTTACGAGTTTAATTCGTTCCAGCATTGAGCTCATATAGCGAATTTCTCGTATCTAGAAACAAACTTCCCCATTGAAAATAATAGAAATCCAGTTAATCCGTTCCGCACCCCCAAAAATATCAACATAAAAATCAATTTTCCTAATAAATAACACTGGAAATAATATAACCGTAGTTTGCCTTTATGAAGAGTTCTGCCTGGCGATAGGGGTATTGGGAAGACGAAACGGGTTACTGTGGGGAAGGAGATTCCCCCTCTTATTCAGGAAGGATCTCTTTTCTTGGGAATTTTATCCCACTCGATGCAGGTTCTGGGTCAGAATAAATTGGTTGCTTTACCAAAAACTTATCTAATAACACTTGCTTCTGTCTCCCTTTTAAGATACCTCTAAAATGCGACACCACATTGTCATCACACAAGTCCATGGTTTACTACTTTATTAGGGTGACTTTCTTTAAAGAAAGTTTTCACTTCTTCCCACTTTTCCAACACTTCTTTAATCTTACTGGAAGAGAGATCCTTATCTCCTCGCCTAGCTCGTTACTCGAGTCAATGCTCGTATTTAGAGACGAATTTTTAGCTCATACTTTTCTCTTATCTCGAATTTTTCGTATATAGAGGTGCTCGTATCTCGAGGTTCCACTGTAATCGTAAAAATTCCGGAATCTTGCAGATGTTTATCGAAAGAAAAGTCTCGGTGCAAGCTATTTAGATTTAACATTTTTAATGAAAAAATTTCATCAGAATGCACGACATTTTCACACCTAATTTCTGAAATCGGTTTCAAGTGTTGTGGGGGAAGTCTATTGATTTATCAAATCGTCTCAAGAAATTCTAATGAGATTTTCTTATTAAAAATTGGCCATGGGAGCCGCGACCTCTTAACAGGTGCGCCTCGAAGCTTAAAAATTAATTGAAGGAGGACATTTGGCCTAACTAGACAAAAAACAAAGTGAGAAGCTAAAAATTTATACATATATATTATTCATTTTTATTTCTTACTAGACATACATAAACCGAAAAAATTTAACATTGATACCCTCGAAAAAATCTGAAATATATATATAAAGCTTCCCTCCTGTGGTCTGAATTTTTGATTTTTATAGAAAAATAAACTAAGATATTTTTATTGATTCTAATACAAGAGTATTTAGGAACCAAATATTTGTTTTGATATATGGTAGGACGCCATGGGAAAAGTTTGGGAACCTCTGAATTAGGTGATTGTTAATATTAGGAGTATGCAAACTAGTTAAATAGAAAAAATAAGCATAAACTTTTCTTCAAGAATACTTATATATTAATTAAAAATATTTCACATAGAACCAAAAATTACGTAAATGGTAAACATACATTTTCAAAAATTAATTTCTCATATTAGTTAGTGGACAGATAAGAGTGAATTAAATTTAAATGTTTCAACTAGAACCGACACTTAACTCTTTAAAAACTATTGGTCGACAGATTGTCTATATTCATTCAAACTCGGCACACGAGCCTGGCTTTATTATCTCAGTCGATCGACGGCAGTTTTTAGGCATTAGACAAATACTCTTATTTTTTTTCTATTTAACTAGTTTGCATACTCTTAATATTAATAATCACCTAAGTCAGAGGTTCCCAAACTTTTCCGAGTCGCGACGCTCTTTTACAATTAACATTTTCCCATATATCAAAAGAAATACCATATTTGATCTCTCTAAATATTCTTGTATTAGAATCGATAGACCTAAGTAGTTAAAAGTTGAATACCATGGATTCATTTTTAAGATTCATAATTTTGAATAGTTAAATTTAGGATATAATATAAAACTAAAGATTTGAGCATCTTTTATTTGAAAATAATTGGAAAGTTTTTCAAAAAATCACCTCAGATTAAAATTATCCAATGTTTATTAAAAGAGAAAGAATGTCCGGAAAGCATGTTAGTTCTCGGGTTCGACTCCTGAGGGGATGAATCCCCTCTGATATCGCAATTTAATAATATTTCTACTAAAATCTTAGAATTTGTCCTTCTTTCTCTTTTAGGATATAATATTCCAATTTCTAATAAAATATGTTAATTTATTATTATTCTAAAATAAGAACAGCAGCCGCCAAAGCTAAAAGAACTATATATATTTTTCCCCTTTTAGTTAAAATTGTATTCCAAATCTAGAATGGAAATAATCAGACAAAGGGAATCCATTCAAATCCAGATTAAGTATCATACAGAATATTGGAATAATTTTTTCACCCCATGTAGCTTGTTGGTCTCGTCTTGATCCACTCACTCCCAAGTGGTCGTCTCTAGAGCATGCGAATGATCAAATTAAATGTCGAGAAGACAGAGAGAGGGGGGGAGCTTTTTGTCGCAATATTAATTATCGATTCAAACGAGTCAAAAAACCGGTTTTCTCGAAAACAAAGGCTTGTCGTTTGTTCGGAATGCCGTCAGCCTTTAACTGACCAAAGCTGATGGACAATTCACCCACCCGACCAACACTTGACTTCTCAGCCATCCTTCCTCCTCCTCATGTTCACCATTTATTCACTTTTCGGGTCTTGCTAATATTTTTTGTTTTGTTTTTTTAGTAAATAATTTTGATTATAATATTCAAAAATTTAAAATGATTTATTAATCGCCATAAAGAATAATAATAAAATTCTCTTAATGTTTTTTATTTTATTTTTAGAATGATTTAGTTATATCAGAACCACGACGGCGAACACAAATCAAACGATACGGTCACGACGAATCTGTGGTTGATATGTCTGAATTAGATTCAAGTAGCGAATCTGATGAAGAAGCAGGCCTCGGATTAGGACGAGCTGGCAGAGGTATTTATTATTATTATTATTTCTTTTATAAAAAAATAATTATTTTGAAAAATCCTTATAAAACTTAATATAATTTATATTCTTGAAATTTTAACTGTTATTTGTCATACAATTTAGATGAATTATTTTTCATTTATTTATATAAATCAAGGGTGTCCAACCCGCGGCCCGCGGAACCCATGCGGCCCAGCGAATATCTATCCGGCCCGACACAAAATTCTAAACTTATGAAAAACTTAGAAATTTTTTTAATACATTTTATTAAAAAAATTGTCACAAAATGCCATTAATGTACCTATACGTACAAAGAGTCTTTAAAAATACCCAATTTATTTGCTTGTTTCCCAATTTAAATCCATAGTACACGAAGTTTTTAATCTCGTCAATACAGGGATACACCATAATTGAATTAATATCATCATACGATCCAAGTGCTTGTGAATGATTATTATCAATAATTTAACTATTCCCTCTATTATTACTCAGAAGAGTTGTAAGTACTTTTAATTGTTTAATTTATCCTTTCAGATAAGTTTTGGATTTAATTGACTGTAGATTTAATTCTTGAAATATCGAGGGTTGAAAATTTTCTAAATTACTATTATTTATTATTTTTAATTCATCATACAGTTTCGCTCACCACTGGAAGACCATCCTCAGTAGTAAATGTCGTATTAACTTTTAAGGAGTTAGGTGTTGGTTGGTGAAACATTTTAAAATAATAATAAAACTTGAGCAAGATGCGAGGTAGGTTTCACAAAAAAGAAATAAATCAAAATTGAGTTTTGAATTCGATATATTTCGGGGGTGAGCCCATCATCAAAATAGCCCTCTCAAATAATTTTAATATTTTAAATCACAAAGACAAACAAAGAGGTTGTCAATAACTTTTAAAGGAGTTCGCGGTGTTGGATTCTGGGTGAAACATTTTAATATAATAATAAAACTAAGATACGAGAGTAGGTTTCACAAAAAAGAAATAAAACAAAATTGAGTTTTGAGTTCGATATATTTCGGGGGTTAGCCCATCATCAGGAGTCTAAGAAAACTGATTACATATTGGAAAAAATAGTTTTACAAGTAAGAATTTTTAAAATTTTTTTAAAATTGTATATGGTGGGGGGAATGTAGGGGAAGAGGGGGTAGTTGTTGTTCTAAGGATTAATATTTTCTATTGAGATTTGAGCTGGGTGAAAGGGATCTATCTATACCTGATATTATAATAGCGAATGGACAGGTACCTGAGAAGGTACAGCTTAAAAGGTATATAAGAGAGTGCAATTACCTAATATAATGTGCAAACAATGAAAGGAATGTTTATTTAATTTATTATAACATATAATCAATAATTGATTATTTTTATACACTTCAATTGATTATTTAAAATATTCAGTTATTAGAAGACTATTTTTATCTCAGTGGATTCCAGGAGGTCCAATTTAAGGCCTTTTCTTTCGAAATGAATGGGGATAGGGTTATTATGTCAGAGGGTGAATAGTTAGATTCATGTCAGTGAATAGCGAAGGCTGAGGTCGAATCTAAATTAATGTTGCCATCGGATTTGTTGAGGTGGTTAAGCATGGAAAGAGCCCTTAACCACCTCCAGCAAATGCGACAATTCGGAGCTAGATTCCTCGGCCTTCGCGATTCGCTTACATGAATCTAACCGTTGTACTCTCATGTGTTCACTCACACATTGGCCTCACGGGCAGGGGGGAACACCATTAATATCTCAGAATCTACCAGCATAGCCCTCTCTACTAATTCAAATATTTTAAATAATCAATCGGCAGTGATTATACTTGCCATCATCGATGTGATAATAAATCGAATCACTTATCTCACTATCATTAAGTTAGTGACACATGACTCCATTGTGCTCGAGCAAACACGATATATATTACGGGTAATGTACTTCTCTTGGGTATATCCATTCATATGAATTGCCTGTCCATTCTTGTGTATCGAGATAGACTCGCAACTCAATATCAATAAGAAAATGACAGAACTACCCCCCCTCTTCCCACATTCCCCCCACCATAATACAATTTTAAAAAATTTTAAAAATTCTGCTAAACTGTTTCCAATATGTAACCAGTATTTTCTTAGACTCTGATGATGGGCCAACCCCGAAACATATATCGAACTCGAGAACTCAATAATCTTGCTATATCATCACACTTATTCGAAAACATGTGCCTGTACATCTTCGAAACTATAGTCTCAAACAAATAAATAATATATATGTAGCGGCCCGTCTTGCTTTGGCTATTGTTAGGGGGTTGGTTGTGTTGTGCGTGTCCGCGCTCCCCTCCTAGTTGGCGGGGACCTAACAACTTGAGATTGGGGCAGGGCGATGTTCATGCCCTCGCCAGACTTAGGATTAACCTTCGCCTGGGTACTAGCATATAGCCACGACGGAATGAAGGTGGTTGGAAGGGGAAAGCTAAGAAATGAGCAACCCACATATAAATATATACAGATATATCATCTCGATATATATGTGTGTATGTTTATTTGCATCAAGCAGAGGACAACCTCTTTGTTTCTCTTTGTGAATCAACAACTCTGCTACTCTCGGCAAAACAAAAACTTTTAAATTTTTCAATTGAACTTTTGCAAGTTTAAAATTTTTAACCCAAATTGTTCGTTGACAAAAAAAAACAATTGTCAAATCACTGAAATTTGCGGAAAACCTACCGAAAAACTGTTACTTTTTCCTCATTTTAATCATGATGATAAAATTATATTCTCTGAATAATATATTATTAACTTTTAAGGAGTTCGGTGTTGGTTCTAGGTGAAACATTTTAATATAATAATAAAACTAAGATACGAGGTAGGTTTCACAAAAAAGAAATAGAACAAAATTGAGTTTTGAGTTCGATATATTTCTGGGGTTAGCCCATCAATCAATATATTATTGATTATATTATGAGATGAGATGTTCCCACACTGAAGAATAATCATCGATTCACATATAAAGGAAAAAAAATGATAATTAATTAATAATAAATCATCTGTTCTGTTTATTTCAGCTCTGTTAACATCCCGTCGAAGTGGCAAGGCGCAACACAAGTCGAAACGTAATCGATTGAAATGGTATGCCTCGGATGAATATATTCCGAAAGATGGCGAAATCGTCTATGGAACTTGGGCAAGAAGTGAATGTTTCAAAGTAGAAAGAGGACTTCTCACTTTTGGGTATAGTTTATTATTAATATTACTATTTTATTTATAAGATTGGATCTGAGAATTTTATTTATATTAATTTATTATTTATTTTCCGAGGATCTTAATTTCTTTTAGATAAGTGTTGATTTTCTTTGTTTCAAAAAATAATAACACCGTGTTATTATTTTTTGGAAACAAAGAAAATCAACACTTATTCTAAAAGAGAATTAGGATCCTCGGAAAATAAATAAATAAATTACTATTTTAATTCAATCTTTATGGATACACCCCCCGCAAAGAAGTGCCCCAAATCAAAAAATGTAGTTTTGAGAAAATAACGATTATTATTAGAGTTAGTGGATGTGGTGAAACTGTATTATATTAAGGAGGAGATATCAGCCAAAGTTGGATGCGCTGGGTTCAATAAAACACCCTGAATAAAACGTTTCGGCCTGAATTTATTTGGCCATCTTCACTTAATTGGGAGTTTTTTTGTTTTTTTTTGCTTTTCGGCCTTTCTAACCATAAGCCAATTTACGATACTATATATTTTTTAAATTTTGTCTCTACCCCGGGGTCAGATTTTAGCTGAATGCCTCGAGTCGAACTCGAACCCGGGTTTGTGTATAACTCCCAATTAACTGAAGATGGCCAAATAAATTTAGACCAAAACGTTTTATTCAGGGTGTTTTATTGAACCCAGCGCATCCAACTTTGCCTGATAGCTCCTCCTTCATATAATAAAATAACGATTAAATTATATTATATAACAATACTAGCTGCAAGTCACGCCCCTGGACCCTTAACCCCCCACTCCCACCCCCCGCACCATGCACCCGTGCCCAACCACAGCCACCACCCCGCACCCCAGCCCCAGCACCACCCCCACTACACCTCTGGACCCTCACCTGAACCCCCCATTACACCCACCCCACCCCCGGACCCCGCCCCCTCCTGGGATGCTTTTGAGCGGGAGCAAGCAGACAAAAAATTATTAAAACAAGCCTCGTGTGCAGCGGGCTTAATATTTACAAAATTTTTTAGAAAAAAATAATTTTTCGTAAATATTTTTTTTTTTTTAAATTTTTAATTTAATTTTAAATGACACATAATTAATTACAATTATTTATTTAACACTAACAAATAATACGATTAATTCTGCGATCGTTCTCAAGTATGAGCACCTACCTACTCACTCCACTATGTACCTTGTATAATAAAAGCCAACAATGTAAACTATAATATTCTTTACAAAAATACTTGAAATGGCTTAATAATGATTAAAAATAGATGAAAATCCGTTTCAGGATTCACCTGGAATGAGTATATTGTAGCCCCTCCGAACGCTGTTGTTGTCGGTGAGAAAAAATAAAAGAAAAAATCACTCAACGTGGAGGAAAATTCTTTTTCTTTTATTATTTATTTATAGAAACAAATACATGTTTCGACAGATATCCCCTGTCATCATCAGACTGAAAATTTTTTTACAAAATAAAACTGAGCAAAGAATTAAAGATATTTTAAAATAATCATATAAATGAAAACATTGAAGGAGACAATAAAAGAGTGTGTCTTCTGCTGGAATTATAAATTTTATTTATTTATAATGAGACTATAGTTTCGAGGGCTTTGCCCTCTTCATCAGTCTATTACAATTGATTCACAGGAATTAATTTATGAATGGAAGTATAATTCCAGCAGAAGACACACTCTTTTATTGTCTCCTTCAATATATAAAAATTCTACTACCCTCGGCACAAAAACTTTCAATTTAATAAATAAAAACAGTTGACAAGATGCCACATACCTCTGTCTATAAAATGCAAGTAAACTTGACCAAAGGTACAGGACAACTTAAAATCATTTGTGTGACCTGATTTTGTGATGTTTCTATTTTTATAAGGACATGACTGAGCAACGCATTATGTATTTAAGTTGTCCTGTACCTTTGGCCAAGTTTCCTTGCATTTTATAGACGGAGGTATGTGGCATCTTGTCAACTGTTTTTATTTATATGATTATTTTCAAATATCTTTAATTCTTTGCTCATAGTTTTATTTTGTAAAAAAAATTTCAGACTGATGATGACAGGGGATATCTGTCGAAACATGTATTTGTTTCTATAAATAAATATTAAAAGAAAAAGAATTTTCTAGCACTTTGTGTGAACAACAGCGTTCGGAGGGGCTACAATATACGCGAAATGGCGTTGGATTGTAGCTAAGTGGATCACATCTTTTTCTCTCTTGGTCCAGACTTAAGACTCCGCAGACTTCAATAGAGTAATCCGCAGTAGTCTCGCAATAAATATCTTTTTCAAATAAGCGCGGTCAAAAACAATTCTCATTGATATAGCAATTATTCTTTGTTATATTAATTAGAAAAATTATAAAAATTTATTTAATATCATTATTTCAAGTTAGAAATATAGGTATAAGTTCAAATATTATTTTCACTCAATATTTGACAAAATTCTCTGAAGTTGATTCGCGATTGAATCAAATGTAGAAAACATTCGATTACATTATACTCATTCCAGGTGGATCTTGAAACGGATTTTCATCTATTTTTAATTATAATATTCTTGATATGCGGATTAATTGTTATTATTATTGTTGTTATTAATTTGTCAATATTTTTCGCTTTATGGTTTTAAAAACATGTAATGCTCAGTCCGACAGGGGGCGCTAAAGTCGTCAGTTTGTTGATAAGCCTGACCGACATGTGATTGGCTCAGTTAACCTATAATGGGAGTGGGTCCTCATACTTGATAACGATCGCAGAATAAGGCCTTTTTAACACGTATGCGGTTCCATTCGGTTCGGTTCTTTTTCGGTCGCTTCCGATTAGTGTGAAACGGTGCTTCAGTTTCTTACCTAATAGAAACCGTAGAGCATCGAATACCCCATCCACACGAACAGGTTTCATCATGTTTCTATTAGGTACAAACACGTGTCCAAGGAACAGAAATCAATTAAAGCGTTCACACACGCTCGGTTCAGTTTCTGTTTTAACCTGATAGCGAGTGGATGTCTATTATTTTTTCAAAGTTTTGTCCCAGTTTTTCTGATCAAATGAGCGGTTACGGCCAACATCTGAATCGGTTGAATACATTCCCTCATAAATGTAACTTGGCATTGAAGACGCTTCACATATAATTCATCAAATGAATTTCATTGGCATCCTGAATTAATTAAGAAATTTGTCTTTATGTTCTCTTAGCTTCGGGGAAATGGTGTAGAATCCTCCTAATGAATTCTATTATTCCTTCTTCGTTTTTTAATTTTTCTATAGAGAGACAACATGGCAACAACTTGTTTTCTCTCCATGATCACTACTAAATGTACAAAAAAAAAACCCTAATATGATTCATATGAGAACCGTGTATGTGTGAAGGGGTTCATTCGTTTTCGTGCAACCGAAAATGAACCGAACCGCATATGTGTGAAACAGGCCTAAGTCGATCGAAACGTCGTAATTATATTGTATTATTTGTTCGTTTTTAATAAATAATTATAATTAATTATGTGTGATTTAAATAAAAATTCAAATTTTAATCAAATTAATCACAAAAATAAAAGCTTCAACAGCTTCATTACTAATAATTTATTTTTTTTATTTTTATTCAAGGTAATTTAATTTCCAAGATAATCTGTATCATTTTCTATTTTCATATTTATTTGTTTATAGTTGCTTAAGGACGTTTCCTAATGGAGTTCGCTCTTTCCCCTACTCTCACATGCGCAGAAAGGCAAAAATATTTTCACTGCGTCGTTTCTCGGATCTGGCAACATTGCATTCTTACGGACGCTAAAAGACAAAGAATAAAAAAAAACACTTCATGAAACAGAGCTCAATGCGAAATTCTAGATGAGAAGAGTATAGTTAGGTTGAGAGAATTAGCTAAAAATCTCAAATGCACCAGCTGCAGAAGTTTTTTAGATATGGAAAAATTGTGTGATTTTAGTGCTACGTTGCCAAGTCGCCATCTCTCACTTGCCATGCCTTGTGAGAAAAAAATGAAAACCTAAATTTTTCATACAAAACGAATACCGCTTGATACAATTATTTTAACAGAAAAATATTTGTTATATCTTCAGTTAATGATTCCCAGTTTTCCAAAATAATATCAAGAAAATTACGATTGTTATTTAATGAAACAGTCGTTTTAACATCAATTGGGATAAGGTTCGCGTGTTAAATATCTTCCCCTTAGAGAGTAAACCTGCTAACTCACAACAAGGAAATTTTACAGGGCAGAAAAGAAACAAACAAAATTTAATATGGAAAGAACTATTTTTCACATTTTTCCTCTACAACTTACCATCGTAATTTTAAGTAGTAGTTTTACTTGGACGATGCTGCATCTCTTTTTCTTTCGAACTGTATTAATATGTCATATATGATAAAAAATGGAGTTAGCAGGTTTACACTCTAAGCCGACGATATGCAAATTTCAATGGTCAATATCTATAAATTTAGTGCTACAAGGACTATTGAAAAAATTTCTACCTATAAAGGACACTTATAGATATGTGTATTCAAAGTTTTAAAAGTATTGCAAGAAAATCGATTTATTAGGGAACTTCCTTAAGTTTTAATTGGAAATGTTTTAAAGATGATAAATGCATTTAAATATTTTTATTTTATAAACATAGCACATTCAAGAGGCCTTGACTAACAAACTTGATTTTGTTGTTTTCTAGCTGGGGCCGTTGGCCAGACATCCATGCCAATAGTCATTTCCGAAGAGGATGGCGCGAATCGGATATCGAAGACTGTGCTAGAGTTATAGTAAGTTTAATTGAAAAAATGTCTAATTTAATAATTTAAATCATTAAAGTATTAATAATTTAATTTAAAATATAAGATTATTTTTAACTATAATGATTATAACAATCATTATATATTTTTATTGTTAATTTTTATTTAAAAAACAAACAAACAATTTTTCAAATGATGAATTTGCCATGCTAATACCGAGTGGACGCATTAATTTCGCGGTCCTCGATGAGTTGAACACTACTCAATTATTACTGATTAAAAAAATTATACCAATGTTAACAAATGAAATATTTTATTATTTATTTATAATCACTTAAATGGTTTTCTTTCTCTCTTACAGCTTCTATATTGTCTTCGATTCTATCGCGGAGACGAGAAAATCCGTACTTTTATTTGGGAATTGATCACTCCTCAGGAAAATGGTGAACTCAAACGCGCTAGTCCAGGTTGGTTTAAATCTTAAAAAAAAATTTATATTAATATTATTTTAACATTTTTTTTAAATTGGTATTAAAAATAGAAAGAAAAATAGGATCATTCAAGAAATCGAATCCGAAGTTTGATATTTATACTTTTACAAATTAAGCTCGCACAGTTGGATTCCATCTTTATTTAATTACTCATAAACAGAGATCGGGGATTCTATGGTAACTGTGGCGCCGCGATCTCACCAAAATAAGACCAAAATGAACAATACCATTTTTCGAGATTCTAAGTTCAGTAAAAAAATACTGTTTTTTTTTTTTATTTTTCAATTGTTATTTTTTTATAGAAACTATGGAAACCACAGTTACCTGTAGAATTGCCCAGAGACCGGATTTTTGTGCAATTGCATATTTAATCTACCTGCATTTTTTAATCAGTAAATCTATTATCTTTCCAAATTATTGCATTTAGACGCAATTAAACACATTTTTTTAATGATATTCATATGAGAAGCTGAGATACACTCAAAAAGGTGCATCCCCTAAAGGCTTCTGGCCCTCGCATCGTGAAAAGATGAAGAAGAGGGGATTTTTATGGACTGGGTAGGAGTTGAAGGTATCTGTGGACGCGGGTCTTAAACAGCTGAAGGTTATAAGTTGCGGGGAAAATGGTGGCTGGAAGCGAGTTCGAGTCTTTGGAGCTCATAGGGATAAAAGAGTTGGCGAAAGCGTTGTTTAAATTTTTGTAAATTTGTGGATAAATGCATATATTATAATTAGAATAGCTGATGATTGAATGGAAGGCAGTCCAGAAATAAATAAAAAGATTATTTAAAGTTTAAACTTTTTTTATTTAAACTTTTAATCAAATTAACTCACCAAAATAAAAGCTTCAACAGCTTCATTACTAAAAAGATTATTTCTAATATAAAAGAGTATTGAAATAGTTTTTGGAGACGGACTGGTAAGTTAATATTGAAGGATTTGGATGAGGTAGTCCAGATTCAAAACAAGAGAAATTATTTTTAATAAGATGTCATTTAATTAGACAAAACTTTTTTCTCTATTTTTTTTTCAAAAGCTGACGTTTCGGAGAATTTTTCTCTCCTTCTTCAGGGTTTTGAAAAGGTCAATGTACAAAGAGTCTCCTCTCTCAGTGTCAGTAATAATATTCTACAACTTTCTATCATCAGCAGAATTTAGTTTAAACCTCCGAAACGTCGGCTTTTGAAAAAAAAAATGAATAAAAAGACAAAAAAGCTTTGTCTAATTAAATCTTATTAGATATATTTCTCTTGATTTGAATCTGGACTGCTTCATTCAAATCCTTTAATACAAGAGTAGTTATTGTAAAGTTTTCTTTTTACAATCTTTTGAAATCGACGTTTTGGAAGATCTTCCCTTCACCAGAGTACTGAAAGGGTCAATGAACCCTTGAAGAAGGAGGAAAAGTCACTTTTAAAAATTGTAAAAAGAAAAACTTCAAATAAATACTCAAATAATTGCATATTTGGGCTATTTAATTGCATGTTCTAACATTTTTGCTTCATATTTTATAACATGTTTTAGGGGTTTTTACTGCATAAAAATCTGGTCTCTGCTCATAAATAAAGCTAAAAAAAAATCCTTTTCTCATAGTGTATAAATTTTTAAGGAAAGAAAATATAAGTACATCGTTTATTTTTAATTTTCTATGAAATAAAATGCATTACCGATTTCTTAAGTCTGATTCAAAGTGTCACAATTATTGACTTTTATATAAACCCAATGTTGAATCCTTTTTTTTTAACTCAGTTGATCTAATCAGGGTGCGAATTCTGATATTAAATTTGATTTTTAACATCTAATTTAAATTAAATAATAAAAAACTTGATGACATCTACTCTTAAAATAATTCAAATACAAAAATTATCGCGTTAATCTATCCATTTATTAATTTTTTAAATTTATCTATAAATTAATTAAGCAACTGTTAATTTTATTCCACACCAAGACAACAATCTCATCCATAAGAATCAAGTATAATATTTTCGAATCTATTTAACAACCCTAACATAATAATGAAAAAAAAAAGGACAAACTTTTACCCCATATTAGAGAGTTGGGACGGCAAAATCCTTTTTCAATTTGATAAACTTTTTTTATCGCTCCATCTATAGCAAATTAGTACTAAAAATATAATTTAATATATTATATTCGAACAAATTTAAAATATATTTTTAACTGAAATGTTGAAATCTTGTTAATTAGAGTGAGCCGCCCCAGCCCCGAAGTCGATCTAAAAATAAGAAAATTTGTCCACGAACTGGAAAAGAAATTCGCTCCGGTTCAGGGGATGATGGCCCATCTTCAAGTACCGACACGTCTTTAATGGCCTGGAGTCAACACGAGAAATATGATGGCGATATTTTCCTTGAAAGCAATTACAAAAAACATCTAAGTCGACATGCCAACAAGTAAGATTTATTTTTTTAATTTCACTAACATATTAATTTTTCCATATTCTTGTATATATATTGAAATATAGTTTGGTGTATGTCTAACTCAATAAGATGCAATATCTCTCCTTGTCATGATTAAAAAGATGTTCGTAATTTTTAATAATTTATTCATAGTGGCAATCTTAAATCTTAAGATAGAGAAAAGCAGGAGGAAATCACTCGCAAATCATTTCCTGTTAAGATTTAAAATATTTAAAATCAAAATTATAAATACAATTTTTTTTTTAAGTTTTATTTAATATAATATATAATGAAAATAGAATTTAAAGCACTTATCAAATTATTTTATGACATGTTTGATTTCTTTGTGAAAGTAGTCGAATCCAAGTTCCGAAATTGCATTCTGGACAGGTGGCTGAAGCCTTGAGACTAACTATATAATGCAATTTTTTTGATTTAATACATTTTATTGAACAATAACATCATAAAATTGTATTTAATATTATTTATTTAAGAAATACTTTAAAGTCTCTAGTTTGAGATTTTATTTTAATATTTGTCTGTTTTTTAATTCAATTCTTAATTTTGAAATATTTCATTTTCCCTCCACCCCATTGAACAAATCTTTTAAGGAATGTAAGTGTCAACCATGAGTTTCGGAAGTGGTCAACCTTCTGGGTTCATGCATCGTTATCTTAAAAATAGTTATTAGGAGGTGTCATTTACAAAATTATAACATCTATCCCATCTTTTCAAATTCATTCAGGATCGGAAGATTTGCTATTTCGTGTGTTTGCCATACACTTGACCAATATTTTAATTTTTATATTTAAATAATCCTTTATATATTTAATTGACATAAAATGATGAACAACTTTTTCTGAATGAGCACAACTTTAGCTGGTGTTTCATTTTGACGAATCTTGAGTTTACCACTCTGATGAAATTATCATGTTTTAAATCATTCAAACATCTATCTTTAAATGATTCTTTAACAAATATTTTATTAAATTTCTTTTAGGTTCTTCTTCGAGTAAGGATGCTCTATTATATCAAGCATGAAATCATCGGAGATCTTGTACATCATATTGCTGATGGAGCTCATATCAGGTGGGATTTTTATTACATAATTATTTTGCACTATATTTTTTTTTTAAATAATTTTTTAGCCGTCCTAAAGCTTTATTTTTAAAAGATGTTTAAGAATGAAATGTTTTTCAATTTAAGCATTCCAAGCACTGATCCCAAAATATAGCCGTTTAATCATTTAGCACTTGCTTGGCATATTCTTCTAAATTATTATTCATTTACATCTTTATCAATATATATATATTTATATTATATATAATTTCGAAATATTTTTTGCATGCTTTTAACGCGACGTTAACACAAATTGCTTTAACCAACCCAGCTAGCTGCTTGAGTTGGATTGTTTTACATTTATATATATATACATCATCATCTATGTTTTTATGTTCATTGCAATGTTTTCTCATTGTCCGCTGTCAATGTTTTGGCCCTATGGGAATGTGCCTCTCCCTTGCCCGCCCGTATCGAATGCTCATACACCCCCGCTCATGTCTTAAGCTTGGGGCTTTTTCATTAACCTACCAAACCCCCAGCACTATATATCTATTATCACTAACTAAGGCCGCCTCGTTTAAATCGAAATTAGAACAATTCTCCCCAACTAGTAGGCATATTTGAAAGGAGGTATAGAAAGTAAGAAAACTATTCATTTATTTAACACACAAGCTTTATGGGAAAAATAAAATAAAAATCATTAAAACCGTTGAAAATAATATTTCAATTAATTTATTTAATGAATATAGTAGTTTGAAATAAAACAAAAAAATCATCATTTTAATATAAACCTCATTTATATGTTATTTAGAATAAGAGACTATCTCAAGCATAAATGTGACAGTTATGAGATCTGCTCATTGAGGATTTTCATTTTTTCGGTTGAGAACAACGCCATTTAAGGGAAATCGTTGCCTGCCTCCCAGATAAGCCCAAGTATTGAATGAATTCACTCGATTTTTTTTATTTTTTATTATCGTGTTTAGAAATGTCTGAAACTTGGAGAAAATCCTTTTCAAGCATGCGTTTTCTTAGTCTTTCTGGATTCCGATAGCCACGAATAACTACTCAAGAACGGTACGTTTAAAACCTTTAAAATGTTTAGATTTCCGAAAAATAAATTGAATTGTCTTATGGGGATTTATTAAGCTGTTGTATTTAATTAGCTGAAATTTGGAACACGTTTGATTTTTCATAATATATTATAAATACGTTTTATAAAAAAATTCATAGAATTGATAAAGAAAGTTTTTCTCTAGCAGAGCATTTTTGGCGTTAGGTTCAACTTAAGTTGCAACTTTAAGATACGCTGTATCCTCAGATAATAGTAAAATAACTTAAACGTTTTTTCTAGAATGATAAAAAAGTTTGGAGTAATTTTTGGAGACGGACTGATACGTGAATCAAGTGGATATCGATGAGGCAGTCCAAAAAAAGAAGATAATTTACACTATCTTTTTATTCATAGACCGACGTTTCGGAGGCTATTTCCTCTTTCTTCAGGGTTTTGAAAAGTCAGTGAAGGAATTCCAATGCGACATTCCCCTCTGTCTCCTCATTCAATGGCAGTAACAATAATAAATTGTATTTCATTCTCAACAGAATTATAATGTAGTAATAACTTTTCAAAACCCTGAAGAAGGAGGGAATAGCCTCCGAAACGTCGGTTTTGTGAATAAAAAGAGAGTGCAAATTATCATCTTCTTTTTTTGGACTACCTCATCGATATACACTTAATGATAAAAATATTTTCTATAATCTTTTTCTGTAAGTCTATTTTGCGTTACTTAGAAAAATTGAAAACTTACTTTAAAAATTATTTAAATTTTGAAAGATAGTTGGTTGGAAATTGGTTAAAAAAATCGTAATTTTCAGTTGGATTAAAAATATTAAAAATTTTTCTAAATTCATACATATTTTGCTGTCCTGATAAAAACTAAAAAATTTACAAATTTTTTTTATATTTTTAATAGTTGAAATATTATAAAATTTCGTATATTTATGCATATTTTAAATTTATCGAAAGCTTGACTGGAAATTAGATTCATTTTTTTTAACCAACCAAAACCTGATCTTTTAATATTTATATAAAGTTGAAAAGATTTTGTTTTGACGAGATTAGCAAAGTTCTTGATTAATAAAGAAAAATCTCTGAGGTTGTTCTCTGCTGATAAAAATAATCATATACATCTTCAAATGTTTATATATGTATATATAATTAATTAATAAAGTAAAGGGAGTGTTTCACAGTGAATGAAATAAAAAACTCATCAGGAGTTACCTGTAAACTCCTGATAATGGACTAATAATCCGAAATATATTGAGTTTCTATAAACCTCTTTGGGTTTTATTTCATTTACTGTGAAACTACACTCCCTTTACTTTATTAATTAATATCATGTTTCACCTAAAACCTACACCAATTTCCCTAAGTAAAAAAAAAAAGTATATATAATTTATTTATTAGAGACTATAGTTTCGAAGGTTTGACCATCATTAGTCTTTTAATTAGAAAGATTTTATCTGTTATTTTCATGAGTTCATTTACCCGAATAGATATAGAAAAATTCGTTTTGTTGTTATAGCTTACCATATAAGCAAATTGTTTGTTGTGTGACTGACTAGCTTGCTATAACAACAAAACGAATTTTTCTATATCTATTCGGGTAATTGAAGCCATGAAAAATAACAGATAAAATATTTCTAATTAAAAGACTAATAATGAAGGTCAAACTATAGAAACTATGATATCTAATAAATAAATTATATTTATCTATATGTATGTTTATTTGCATCAAACAGAGGAAAACCTTATTGATTTTTCTTTATTTTTTCTATAAGGTTCGATTTTTGAATTTGAATTTTGTTAAGTTTAGTTAGTTTTCCCAAAATCTACTACCTCCTATCTAGAATAGACCCATGCTTAAGACGGGAGATAATGAATGATATTTGGACGGTTCGCCGGGATTGGAGAATCACGACCCCCTTAAAAAAAAAAAAAATTTCAAATCGGTTTAACTAGAGTTAAGTAAGGATGGAGGAGGAGGAGGAGGTTTAGTTTTCGGGCTAAATGCTAGCTGGAGGAGGGGTTTGCTTGTGCAGCAAGTTGCTGGGGCTAGACCCTCCTGCGTGTGAGGCACTCCCTGCCCCCTGGTGGGACCGCGAGTGCGACCGCTCTCTTCTTGTGGGTACCTACAAGCACGGGTACGAGGCTTATGAAGCGATGCGTGCCGATCCAACCCTTGCGTTCGCACAGCGTTGCGGCCCTCCCGACTGCCCTGCTGACACCACCACCACCAATCCGCTGCTTGTCGCTAACCACAACCGGAAGTAAGTACCCCACCCGACACCTCATCCGCTCTCTCTGCATGCAAGCACGCTAACTGAAAAAGACTGAACAACGACTTACTATATATGCATCAGCCTGCCTTCTTGTCTTCTTTCTTATTCTTACTTTATTGATATATCTATCTATATATAGTATATATTTGTTTGTTTTTTTTTTATTTCATTTAATTGCTTTTTTTTATTTGTTCATACTTTCATTATTCAGAATGTTCATATCCATTTAAGAAGAATTGCAATTATTTTTTTAAATATATATAATATTTTAATATTCTTTTCTTTGAAGCTCACAGATGATAGATCTTCATATAAATAAATCATTTTTAAAAAATGTCATCTACTAAATCCGTGCTTTTATTGATAACCTTTATTACATCCCAGAAGGTTTGTATTCACCCACTTCGGATTGTCAGAAAAAGCAATTCGGGCCAATGGCTAGCAACATGGTCAGGTGGGAGCATCTGAAATATATATTATATATCAAGCGAAATATTTCATTCAAAGATTTTCAGTTCTAAATTTTCATGGTCTGGTGATTATAATGAGGCGACTGTGGATCAGTGGTCAGACTGTCGGGCCCCTGTCCTGAAGTATGCTGGTTCGAGACTGAGTCTCGGCAAATATTTGCAGTCGCCTCCTCTTGGAAAGCAATGACAAACTACCAAGAGTAAAATGGCCTAGACAACCTCTTCAAACTAGCCGTTCGGAACCGACGTTAAATAGTAGGTCCCGTATATCTGTGCAAAACACTCAGCACAGGTGTATGTGGAGAGGTGCCGACGCCCGTTCGGGCATGGGTCTATAAGAAGAAGTGATTATAAATTTAAAACACATGCCATATAAAATTTTTTTTTATTTTGCCGAGAGTAGCAGAGTTGTTGATTCATAAAAAGAAACAAAGAGGTTGTCCTTGCTTGAGGCAAATAAACATGACACACATATATATCAAATATAATTTATTTGTTTGAGACTAAAGTTTCGAAAGCTTGGCCATCTCATCAGTCTTTTATAATTATAAATATTATTTTCATGGGCTCAGTATCGCATGGATATTGAAAATTTTGTTCTCTTACTCAGCCGATAAGCCAGTAAGATGATGCATATATATATGATATGTATGTAAATGTGTAATGTGAACTAATGTTTATCAATGTACACCATATTTCATCTATTGTAATTGTTTGGAAAATTAAATAATTATTAATTTTAATCCGGTCCTATGTACAGTTGACTTGTCAACTCTTTAGGACACGACATATTGTATGTTGTATATTTTCATACCATATATATTTGATATATGTGTGTATGTTTATTTGCATCAAGCAGAGGACAACCTCTTTGTTCCTCTTTATGAACATGCCATAGTTTGAATAAATTTTGCTGAATGTTTTAATTTTTGAATTTCTTCAAAAATAAAAGGGCAATGGAATGACCATTCCCAAATTGATTATAAAATTTTTTTAAAAATGAAGATTAAAGTGGATGAAATATTATATACATAAATCAGATGGGTCGTCCACCTCATTGGCCAGGTTTTTTTTTGATTTTTTTGAACTCTGGTTCAATTGCCGACGGGGTAACCTTTTTTGTCATGTAATAAAAATTATCCATAACCGCTCAGATTTGGTACAAGACAATCTCTCTTGATTTCTTTAGAAATTTTAAGTCTGCTGCTATCGACAATTTGAATCAGTTCTTTTTGGGGTTGCTTTTTACTCTTGTTCTTCTGTTGTTCTACTCCTCTAGGTATTCTTCACAGGTTTTCTTTTTCTTTTCAGTCTCTTTTTTTAATCAGTCTGTCTTCCATTCTTAAGTCAGTTTCTCCCACCAATTGACTGGCTTAATTTTGTTCAAATTCTTCCTCTTCTACGACATGTTTTCTGTCCCACTTTGGAATGTAAAAAAATATTGATATTTTCCCATATTTTTATCTCGAATATGATTCACTTATTGTCAAACGAAGAAAAAAGAATTCAATTTAGAAAAACTGAATAAAAACAAACCAAAATAAATAAATAAATAATAAATAAACGAAAAATATTTTTTTTATTCTTATCGAATGATGAAGTATTGTTAATCGTGCATGAAAAGTGTTTTCTTTTTTTTTTTTTTTGCTTTGTATATTTTCGAAATTCTCAAAAACAAAAGAACTATTTTGATAAAAAAAAAGTGAGCGAATTCAGATCTACAATAAAACCTTATATCGAAAAATTTATATTTTAAGAGAAATTAATTATTTTGTCAAATGTCTGTTAATTTTGTTTACGATCTAGCTCAAAAATCAATGAATCTGTTAAAACGAAATTTTATTTTGAGATTAAGAGCTGATTGGATTTTTGGTTGAAATCAAACCGAAATTGGGGGTATAATTGCAGGTATAATAAAGTCATGAGATAGCCAGCCACATCAAACATGTCTTTCTTTTAGATCTACTTGGCAGAATGTAACTAAAGTACTATTGCATTCCAGAATTTCAATTTTCAGTCTTCTGTCTTATTTTTTTTTCCGTTTATTGAATAAAACAATTTTTCTATGTAAAAGAAAAAAAATTTAAATATAAATAGAAAAATTGACATTTATTTTATTTTTGTTTTTTCGACCATCAAAAAAATTTCACAATTTCATCTTCAGTCTAATAATAATATACGAATTCCACTAGAGTTTTAATCTGAATTCGAATCATATTAAATTAAAAATGAAGGTAAGCCTTTCGAAATTAGAGATTCAATTAAATGATTCGTCAAACATCCAAATGTACTTCACCAGTTGAGAACCGCTCTTATAATTTATAGTAATTATAATTTAAATAATTTTGGCCATCAGATACGTATTCGAAAGTCGAGAGCTTTAATAATAAATATTGCTACATTTTTGTTTTTCAAAACTTTATTTTATTTTAATATACAACTTGAAATTAATTAGGTATAGTTTTTTTAATGAAAAACTTATTCTTTCAAAAATTAATATGGATTTTGAAGTCAAGAGAGCTATTACTATTAAAAGTTGAGTCCTTTGTATCATACGTTCTTAATTAAAATATTTGCAATTCTTTACGAAATATACATGTGGGTCATTAAGCATGGCTTCTTTATATACATATATGGTGTTTGTTTGCTTGTTTCAACAATTTTTTCGTTTCTATTTTCAAATAATTCTAAACAATTTATCAAACAATAATGTATTTTGATTTTTTTTTCTCAGCCATGAAGATGAGGCTGGTAAGCTGACAGAAGATGAGGAAACTTTAGGGGCAGATTCCCCCCATCCGAAAACGCTTCAGGCAGGGGACGCAACACCTGAACATGGCGAGTCTGCTTCCTCTGTTGATCAGGCATCCAAGGTAAATAGTTTTTTTCGTTTCCATTAGAATAAGGGGAAAATTTATTCTATTGCAGCGTTTCTTAGCCCTTTTATAAATGCGAACCATCAATCTACCACCATCAAAATTGTCACCGATCCTTATAATTTTTTTTTAGCCATAGTTTCAATTAAATAAAATCCTTATATTTAACAGAATATTCAATTTTTGTTTTCCTCTTGACCCAAACCGCAGTTAAATACACATTCAAAATGTAAAATATTTTGAAACTAACTTGCTTTTCAAAGATTTTTTCCGGAAGCTTTTCTAGATTATAATATATTCCCTTCTTAAAAGGGTTTTTGATTTATACTTTTGAATGGAAAACCTTTTAAAAAGGTATTGTAGATCTAGAAAATTTACAAAAAAAAAATCTATAACAAACTTGTAGATTCCATAAATTACTCATAAATAAAAAACAAACAAAAAAAACTTAATTTTCTTAAAGTATTTTCGCACATATCTGCAAAATTCACAATCTCCAACATCTCTCGATTCCCTGGCCCTTTTTTTTATAGATGACATATATAGTATGACTTTTATTCTATCTAACGAGATAAAATAGATAATCCCATTAAAGCTTCATTTGCACTAAATACACGATTTTCAAATATTCAATTTTCTTTCGAGTTTAAATTAGATACTAACCGAACCAACTCACTGGAACTCTGTTGTTTCCGCGTCCGTCTTTCCGGCGACTTACCATATAACCTTCAATCTCTCAAAACCCACTTCTACAGGTACCTTCAATTCCGAACCAAACCCTGAAGTTTCCTTTTCTTTTCACAATGCAGGGGACAGAAGTTGTTCTTTTTTGCTGCGACATCTTCTTTCATCGATATCATTAAATATATATTTATATATAAAAAAATGGACAGCTCGGCGATTGGTCTTTACAAATATGAGATATTATTAATTGGATTGTTTTTTGAATTGCAGGAACCGGCTGAGGGGAACGAAGACGAAAGCGGCGGGAAACTTCCTTGGCCATCCGTTGTCGATATTAACACTCGACTCCGAAGAGTTATTTCTTCTTATCAACGTAACTCCAAAAAAGAAGAACTTCGACTCGCACAAAAAGCCAGGTTACTTTTCAACTTTTATTATTATCTTTTCCATATTATCTGGAATTTAATGTGTTTTTTATTTATTTATTATAATATAAAGATAATAGTCGCGCATGTTATCTCTTTTATACAATATTTATTATTTGTTTAAATTCATTATTGTATATTATTTTGGATTTCTATGTTTTATATTATTTTAGAATAATAATTGGTAGTTTTGAAAATGTAGATTTTTCTAGCTACACTTACTACATTCTCAAGCTTTTTTTGGTTTTTAATCAATATTTGGGGTATTAATTGTTAAAGAAAATGTTAATTTGATTTTAGTTTCATGTAGTAGTTTTCTTATAATATTATTCCCATTTCTTAGTTGTTTAATATTTTGAATTGTCATCGGAATTATTTATGATCAGAACAAATTAATGAATCTTGAATTTTAACTTGAGTGAGGGTTCTAACACTTAAGCCTTATTGGGCCGAAGATAAGCAGCGTAATTGTGTGGTGTGTATGTGCAGCAGCAAGGAACTGACGCCGAACAGCATGCTGTTATCAGAGATGTACTTACAACGCAAGGATGGGATTTACATCAACTAGCTGTGTATTTGTGGGTAAAGTATCCTTCACTTGGAAACACTCAAACCTTTTAATAACCCAGCATGGCTTACTTTACTTTATAATTATATTTATGTATATACTCTTTTAATTTCTATCTTTTTTTTTTTAAATTCTCTTGTAGATCGAATTTAAATTTCTCTCATTATTTATTAAATGCAGTAGTTTGTATATTATTTTGTGATTTTTTTTTTTATTCTAGTTTACATAATCATAATAACTCTATTAATGTGGTTATGAGATAATCGGGTTTGTCATCAATGGTGTATTTATTTTATTGAATCTTGTTGAAATTTCGGCTTATTTATTAAGTCTTCTTTAGGATTCTACCACAAACTAATTTATAAATTTACAATTTGTGTAATATTACATTCTTAGATATTATGACTATACACTTTTTTTAGGTTTTCTAGTTACTAGTCCTCTCTAGTAGATGCTAGGCCTATAGCTTCTTAACCTTGTTATACTTCAAAACTAAATTCTCGTACCACCAATAAAAGTAATTCAATTTAGAAAAATTATTCTCTTAACTAAAAAAAAATCTATCAACGAAAAATTTGAGACCATAGTTTTAAAAGGATCTGTAATCTAATAAATTTTTCTCCTGGAAATTAATTGGTGTTTTATGAACTAATTATGTTCTTACCCAAAAGAAAGAAATCCAATTCTGATTTGAAACTTAATTAAATTTTCATCCAAAAATCTATAAATTGTGAAATATTTATATATTTATATATATATAGACTTAAGATGAAATCAGACTTAAACTATGAAAGCTAGCAATTTGAAATGTGCTAGTCGTTAAAGAGTTTGATCCGCAGATAGGCCAATCGTCAAAGTCGAACAGAATTTTTTTGACCCACGTCTTAATAATTTTGGTGTTCAAAAATGTCTAGAACCAATTTTTCGCTTTAAAATAAAAAATTATTTTCAAAGTTCCTGTGTTCAAATAATTTGTAAATAAAAGAAAGTTTTCAGGGCAATTTATTATGTACATATAAACATAAATCTGTGAGAATTAGATTATTATTTAAGAATAATATATATTGAATTAATTGTATGAAAATGAAATTCTCTGAATGTTTAAATCGTCTTATATTTTTTTAAATTTTACATTTAGAAATTTTAACTTCCTTTTTATTTTAACCACGTGCGATATGTTAATAATAATAATAATTAAAATAATTCGTCTGTACATATTTGTATTGCCTTCATACGCATTATACATATTTAAGAATGTATTATTATATCTATTATATATCGTCATAGGTGCATTCCTGGGATCCAGAAATTGCTATAAATTAAGAGGCTGCTGATTCGAACCCCAATGATGTCCATCCACTAGGCCAAATAAATTTGCCCAAAACTCGACTAGATACAATAAAAAAGAACCATTGACCATGAAAACTGATCCCTCGTCACACTAATTAAAGAATGGTCGATTTATCTCCATTTTATAATATATAATTTCATGCCATTTTGTTGAAATTTTTTAAAATTGTTTTATCAAATTTTTGTTTAAATGTTTTTTCGTGATTTTTAAAGCTTAAATCCTTTTATTATTTTATTATTTTTTTAAGCTTTTGATTAGTAAAATTAATATTAAAATTAATGCTTTTTTTAGAAATTGGAAAGACGTGAAAAATTGGAACAATTAAATCGACAACGAGTGGAAGCAACTCAAATGAAATGGACCCGACGAGAAGAGGGCGATTTTTATCGAACCGTTATTGCCTATGGGGTAGAATATGATAGGTACGATACAAACAAACACATTTGCCAACAGGTTTTATTTATTCCTCTGTCCATTTCTATCAAGCAAACGATCCATTCTCATTTAGATTCTTTATAAATTAATTAACTCTGCTAATCTTGGCAAAAATCTTATTGATTCCTATTATATTTTAGTTATGATTTTATGAATTTGTACAATTTCAAGGTCTTAATGAAGGCTCGAATAACTGGCCTAAACGTTGACTTTTAAAAACTGAGATTTTCATTTCAATTCTTTCGTTTTTGTTTATAGAATCTACAAAAGAATAAAAAAATACTATGGTTTTTTTCAAATTGCATCTCAAAAAAATAAATATATTTTAAATATTTGATTATTATTTTTTATCTTACAGGAATTCTTGTCAATATGAATGGAATAAATTTCGAACATTAGCTAGGCTGGAAAGAAAAAATGATGCTGCTCTTACTGAATATTTACGAGCATTTTTAGCGACATGCCGAAGAGCTTGCGGCCTTAAACCTACAGCTGACGATGATGATACTCGAGGGTTTGAGCCAGAGGTATTTTACTTCTTAACCATATACTAAATGCAATAAATAAGTAAATAAAATAGAAAAAATTTATCAAAATTGCGATATTTGATTAATTTCTGGAAAATTTGCCCTTTTTTTCAATTATAATATTTTGAATGAATTAATAATATATATCTTTATTGAGTGAATGAAATTTTTGTGAGGATGTATTAGAATTGAATGTTTTCATATTAAGCCAAACTTTATGTATTAGAATTGAATGTTTTCATATTAAGCCAAACTTTTGACATTTATTATCACTATATATGATTAATAAATTCATTTTTATAACAATTATTGGATTAATTTTACTCCTGACTTGAAAGTGCTAAAAACTTGGCTTGATATAAAACATTTAATTATTTCTCCACCACTCTTTGATATTTAATATTTTGTAATATTTTTTCTTAATAGAATCGACCCTATAGACTTGAGAAACATTGCGAAAATTTAAATAAATATAACTAAAAATTAAGGCTGCCTTATTCTGTATTATTTAATTAAATTATTAATAATTTTTGAATAACTAATTTTTTTTTATTATTATTTAAAGATGAATATCGAGCCTTTGACCGAAGAAAAAGCTCGTAAAGCATTACATCGGATTGAAATATTGTCTAAAATTCGGCAAGAAATAATTCCCCATCCGCGATTAGAAGAACGATTGGCTCTCTGTCGCATGACAGCCGATATGCCCGATTGGTGGCAACCTGGTCGACACGATAGGGACCTGCTTGTTGGAGCTGCAAAGTAAATCCTTTTTATTTTTATTTTATTAAATTGAATCTGGAATTGATTAGTGACTAGTTGGTTAGCTAAATTGGACTAGATATTTATATAGTAAATTAATCAATTGGAATATTTTTCTAGGCATGGCTTGGCAAGGATGGATTTATATGTTGCTAACGATCCTGAATTGAGTTTTGTTGAAGCAATGCAACAGGAAAAGGGTCAAAACCCAAATCCATCAAGTGGTGAATCGCTTAAAGCTCCGAAATCTGAAACCATTACTCCTAAAGCTGAATCGGAAGTTAAATATGAAAGACCTGAAGATATTCTTCGATCTGATAAAAATGAAATAATTGTTAAACTGGAAAAGGGCGAAGGAACATTGAAAATTGAGAAGATAGCTATGAAAAAAGAACCATCGGAAAAGGTATTTATTTATTTATTTTGACATTTTTATCAGATTAATCCACCCCAAGTGTAGATTTCAATTATTTTATTTTCATTTTTAATTGAAATAATTCATTAATTTTAATAATAGTGAATATCAAAATTTCACTATAAAGACATTTTTGTTTGTTTTCAATTAAGGTTTACTTTCTCATAAACCTCGACTTAAACTCGAGATTAATTTAGTAGCTTTGTTAATTTTAACTAAAAAGTGTTACTTTATATTACACACTCTTTCTATTAACGAACACTCTAGGGGAATTTGCAACAAATCAAACATTTAAAAAAATAGTAATAATTAGAAAATTCGAAAACTAAATTGAATACTAAAAAGCTGTTAATGGCAAACTCCAACACAACACAAGCCAAGCAAAAGCTCGGTTGAAGTCGGCAAAAAGGAGGTTTCTTCATTTACCCTTTTAAACCCTTATGAAGGTGGGAATATTCCCGGGAATGTCGGTTTTTTAAGAAAAGGAAAATGGCGTTCTAATGAATTATTTTATTGGGAATTTATGGTTTTCATTATTCTTGGACTGCTTTTCCATCAACTCGCCATTAAATTAATTAGATAGTTAATTAAATAAAAATAAAAAAAAAAATAAAAAAATTTTGTATAGTTTATTAAGGAATGCGAACCTAGGTTATCCTTTTATACTTCAATTTAATTTGCAACTAATAGAGATGCCTCTTCTATTAAAACATAACGCACTTCTCTCGACCCACTTTACCTTATAATTTATGTGTTTTTTTTTCTTTAGGAAAAAACAAATTCTTCTAAGGACGAAACACGAAACGAAGTCGAATTAACTTTAATTAAAAATGAACAGTTAAATGATGATGAATCCAAAGAAAAAATTGCGGAAACGTCTTCTGAAGTTCCAGTTTCGGAAGAAAATAATTCAAAAGATGATACCAAAGATAATAATATAAATAAATCTCAAGAACTAGAAGATGGTAAAAGTGAAAAGGATAATAATAATAAAACCGAAGAAGAAACAAGTCCAAATGATGAATCAAAAACGGAAGAAGCAAAAAATAACTCAGAAACAGAAGAAGAAAATAGAATCTCTAAAAATCCAACTGAATCAACAAATGATGCAACAAACTCTGAAAAAGTATTAGAAAAAGAGATTAAAAAGGAAGAATCGCTTGATATGTCTGTCGATTCGACGAAAGAGGAAGAATCTAAAGAGGATAAGAGTGAGAAAGAAAAGGAAATAATTAATGAAGAGAAAATGGAAACGGATGAAATTATTGAGCCAAGCAAATCAACGACAGAGCCGAACGAAAAAGAACAAGAAAGCGAAACAAAAGAAGAGACTGATAAGGAAATTAATTCGAATCCGAAAAATGATGAAAAAATTAAAACAGAAGAAAGCAATAGTAGTGATAAAACCCCAAGAAATTATTAACAAAGTGAGCGAAGATGCAAAATCTGAAAATGCCAAAACAAAAGCATCTAAAGAGGAATCTGGCTCGAAACCGGCTGTCGCGGCCGAACTCAAAACGTTATTCCCCGACCTGGAGGTGATCGAGCCTCTGGCGAGGCTTCCTCAAATTGATACAATTCTCTTGAACGGATCTGAAGCTCTCCATCAATCGCAACCGATGCACGCAAAGTGGCCAAAAGATTATGTTTTGCATATGCGACTGAGAAATATTATCCATTGTGTGGAAAATAAAGAATGGCCAGTGAGCAGGCATTTCAACGCGTATGATCTTGATCATGAATTGATGCAGCCGTCGACCTCGGTCACCCCGACTGGAGGGTTAAACGACCTCGCCTCAACCTCCATCACCCATAATGATATAATCACAATCACCACCGATTTACATCGAGGCAATCCTCACGCTGCTGTAGCCCACTTGGCGCAACAGCAAGCGATGGCCAATGCAGCTGCTGCCGCCGTGGTCGCCGCCAAAAAGCGAAAGCGACATATAGCTATTGATGTAGAAACCGAGAGAGCGAAACTTCATGCTTTATTGAATAGCTCCGCGACTCCGCTTGGGAAACCTTCGCCTTCTTGGGGCTCCACCTTAGATCCGGATGTTGAATCTTTATCGGAAGATTCAAGGCGGTCGACCCCGGGGCTGCTGCAACCCCCGCCGGCCCATCAATCCTCGTCCTCCCTCTCATCCAATCGCTTGTTATCGCAATTGCCCGGGTTTGGCAAGCCCATGGCCCCGACTACGATCATTCCAGGCACATCGAGCACGCTCACGCCAATCGACCTTTCTTCCGGGTTAACAAAGGCCGATAAACAGGAATTGATGTCGGAAGTGCAAGATTTTTCAATGCCTTCGAAACGACACCAGCAAAACCAGCAACCGCCACCTGTATCCTCATCCCCATCTACTTCTAGTAATAATTCACCACTGCCGTTAACTACTCAGTCGGCATCTAAGTCATCCAGTAAACTTGATGATATGCTTGGCAAATTAATGAAAAGAAATAATTGTGTAAGTAAACTATAATATATTTTCTCTTGACTTTTACTTAAACATACGCTATATGTTAAAGTGCAGGAAAAAAGGGGTTTTGATTCATATTTTGATAAAAAAAAAAAAAATTAAGCTATATCTAGACGTTAAATCTATAAAAAAGATTTATATTTTGAACATCGAAAAACTGATATTTTAGAAGATATTAATGATTTTGTCAAGATGTCGTCTGTATGTTCGTTGAGCTATGAAATTTTGTATACGCTATACCGCAAAAACGATAGGAATATTCCATCAAAACGAAATATTTACTTGTTTTATATTGAAATCGAAACACGCATATAATACGCTCTATTACTCTTGACGTTTTTACAAATATATATAGTAATTAATATAATTTTTACAAAGTTATTTTCCTAGATCTTAATTCCTTGATTTCGCTTAATTTTTACTTTCACATTTATATTTTTTATCAAAATAGAAAAAAATCACTTTTTTGATATATTTACTAAATTCGGCAATATTTCTGCATGATTAAATTTCCATATCTATTTGATGTAAAATAGAAAGAAAATTATATAAAATAAAAGAATGACAGGGTTATGGGAAAGGCAGGCACGTGGAAGCCACATTACCTTATTTTTTACAATAATTTTCTAAGATTGAGGTTTATTTATTTATTTTAAATTGTTAATATTTAAAAAAATTAATTTCCAGATGTTAGGATCTCAATTAAAAAATCTTAAATCATATAGTATTCAAAATTTATTCTTTTTTTTTTACTTTAGAAAATCGTTTTTTGAAATTCAACAAAATCTCTTTAAGATAATTCTTTCACAAATGCAAAAATTCAAGAAGTTTTCGAAACTTGGAATATAAGTCATTATAAAGAATAATAAAACATACTCCTAAAATTTGAAGACGATTTACCACACCAAACATGAAATAATTGCAATTAAAAATGACATTTTTTACAAAGGGTAGATTGGGAAAGAGTGGGAAAATGATCATTATTTTTTTTTTTCATTGAAGGACTTTCACCATCTTGATCAAAAACCAATATTTGTTAGAATAATATATTCGGAGTAACTTAAAAAAATTGAAATTATTTAACACGTAGTTTTGATAAAAAATAAAAAAAAAAAGCATTTGGGCGATTATTTTTGATGGAGGGCATATAAGATCAATGGCTTGGAAACTATCCATTCATAAATAGAATATAGTAGTTGTGAGAAGTACAATCACGTTAAAAAAACATAAAGTAAAATTTTAGCACCGTTCATATGTATAGAGTAGTTACGAGGCTAAAACTTTTTGTGTGGATTGCCGCGAAAGAACTACCTTAAAGCAATCAGGATAACTATAGTCAATTTATTTATTATATATGTACATTTATGTTTTATAATTAGTAGAGATTGTGGTGTTGGTGCAAGGTGAAACATCTTTAATAAAGATAAGAGTAAATAAATATTATATTTAATATTCATTTATCTATAGGTTACTTGTTTCACATTAAAATTAAAAAAATTAAAAGATGTAAAATTTTTTTCAATATATATATTGAACAAAATTTTTACATCTTTTAATTTTTTAATTTTAATGTGAAACAAGTAACTGAGAATCCTTAGCTCATAGTAAATGAATATTAAATATAATATTTAGTTACTCTTATCTTTATTTTATGTTTTATTATCTTTTAATCATTTGAATGAATTTTATTTCCAGCCTGCTGAAGAGCCAGTTCAAGGGAAAGAGAAGAAACGAAGGAAATTAGATGAGATTGTTCTTGGCTTGTCGGCGGCCAAAGAACAAAAATCGACCAGTGATGCGGCCAAATCTGTAGCAGTAGGGTTAGGGCCGAATGTCACCGTGACACCGACCTCTGCAGCTTCCACCTCTGTTTCCTTACCCTCTACAAATAAGCCTTTCACTATTACTGTGACGCCGACAACCGCGGCTTCATCCTCTCGGCCCTCAAGCAAAGAGAATTCTTCAGCTGCGGCTGCGGCCGCTGTTGCTGCCGCGGCCGCATCTGGATTCGGCTCTCTATTTGAGCAGAATATGCTGGGGATGAAAGCGGCGGCTGCGGCTGCAGTGGCGGCTGCCACGAGCAAAGCCCCTGGGGGGACGACCACGTCCAGCATTAGTCCTTCGTCGGGCACAACGTCCCTCCAACAGCAGCAACAACAAGCTCAGAGAAAGACTTATGAATCCATGATTGCTGATTTATCAAAAGATTTGTCATCTAAGATCAACTCATATTCCCACGAAGCAAAAGTAAGTAATCCAGTAAGATCAGTTTAATTTCGGCATACAGTTGAAAAGATCGAAAGAAGGAAAATTTGTGGATATGCACTTATTTATCTGACCGAAATGTTTAGCATACTTACTAACTTAACATTTGGCAAATGCCTTGGTTTTATAGAGTAGACAAGGCAAAGATTATAAATCGTAGACTTTTAATGCCAACACAGATCATTTTTAGAGTCTTTACAATGTTGGAAAGGGGCCAAAATTAATCATCTTAAATAGTTTAAAATTAAAATTGATTTTTTTGCTTAGTAAGGGATGGGACGTAGACAAAAATTATACTCGTAGTCGGACATTTCATTAATTTTATTTCAACTTCTTTAGCAGCAACTAAAATATCTACTTCTTCGATCAATTTCTAGCTTTGACTATTACAATCTCCATAGGAGAGCAGAATAATTTTCCTCGGGAAATAGTTCACTGGAGTGGTTTCCCGTCGCCTTCCCCTGAATTGATTTAGGTGCCTTGCATTTTGGACATAGATGAAAATTATTTTAACTGAGGGACTCGATCCTGTGTAAACTCGATTTGAAGTCGAGCTTTCTAGTCCCTGCACTAGCGGCGCTCCTCAACTAAAATATACTATATATTACACAGGCCCGGATCGAATAGGTGCGGGGCCCGATTGGATTTTTTTGCGGGGCCCTCTCTATATATTAAATATTTAAATAAAATTCAAATTCAGTATATATATATAAATATATAAATGTCAGTGCATAATAGTTTACGTACGTAGTGCAAAATCTCTCTAATATAGGACTATCCCGATTAAATTCAATACATTTGACATGAACTTTTACGGGTATCAGTTTTCTATATTATAAAGTATATATTATATAATAATAAACACATTAATAAATTTCATCCAGCAATGCGAACTTAAAATAAATATATTTTTAATTATTTGAATAATTCATAATTTATCCATTATCGTCAAAAGCAATTTGCTTTAAATTTCGAAATTTTTTTTGTTCATTTTGATTGTAACGCGGGGCCCGATTGGGCCCAATCGCTCCAATCGCCCTTTATCCGGCCCTGATATTACACAAATTATGACAGACGCTGTTAAAGAATTTTCCTACAATAAAATATATAATATTTAATATTCCCAATCTGAACGTCTAAACATTAAAGTAAATTAATTTTTAAAAAATAGTCAGGACACTACAGAGCTGATAAAAATAAACGAGGAAGAGATTAAAGAAGTTTTATAATTCATATACTATAGACATTAGGTATTAGCTTGAGTTTGGGGGACCAGTTATAGGAACTAAGGCTCTTATAAAAAGCATCGCACCGAACATGCGAAGATCCCGGGTTCGAACCCCGGCTGATCCTTTTGTCTATAATATAAAAAAAATATGCTTTAGCTTCAATATAATACTTATATATGTTGCATGTCAGAGAGAGATTTGTCTTAAGGGTTTGGCTATTGGCCCGGCAAGCTTAGTTAGCGCTTGGGTTCGATTCCTAAGGGGACGAACCTCTCTGATATGCAATGTAAAAATATTTCTCTAATATCTATGATGTCCTTAAAAGTTAAATTCATTTAATAAAAAAAATATTTTCTTTGTTTCCCAATTTAATTAAAGTAAATAATTTTGATGGATGCATTTATTATATTTTAGATCTTTTTGTTAAAAACTAACATTATGTAAATACAATCATCAAAACACTAACAACAACCATTCACAACACAAATCACCACTTTTCGATTACTTCATTTGTGATGTTTTTTCACACATTGACTGCTACGTCGACAATATATGGGCGACACCACTTTGATCACTGAGCGCCACGTCACCCATATATGTGCGACACGTTGTATTTCAGTTGAAGCCATGTCGAACAAATATGGTGGACATTCTATGCTATTTTACTGTAGTGTTTTAAAGCGTGGCCTCTGGCGAAACTTTTGGTATATTGGTTTTGGCCCTGCTCAAAAAATAATATTTTGAACTTATTAACAATTTTTCGAAAAAAATGGCGTGGCCCCGGGGTAATTTTTTTCAAAAAATATCGTGGCAGTCAATGTGTTAAGTGTGAGATAGCACTACAGGCCTACAGGCAAATTTATTATAGTCGCACAAGGAGAGATTTTCAATGAAAATTAATTATGATTTCTAGTTGAATTATTATAATTTTTTATAACATCTATGTCGTTAAATTTATTACTTTTCTAATCTTTGTTTCATACTATATCGTATATGCTAAGGAAGACGATGAAGAAAACATTGCGTAAAAAATCTGATATTTTATTGAAATCTAACTTCTTTATTTCACAAATTAGCTAGGCTTATTTTTTAATTCCCATCTCTAATTCGGTTAACAATTTTTTTAATTTTTTTTGTTTTTCTACTATAATAAATTTGCTTATATTTTTTGACCCTTAAACCTGAATTTAATAGTAAAAATTTGGTTGAAATTTAGAAATTATTTGATAAAAGTATTTTTTATCCAATAATTTTAAAAAATGTTTCACCAAGTACCAACACCAAATTCCTTAAAAACTATTAGAAATTATTTATTTAAAATTTTTATCTCAAGAATAAAATTTAATATTAATTACAATCATCAATTAAATAATATTCATTTAATTTTATTTATTTATCCAATTATTTTTAAAACTATTTGCCGTTTTGAATAACATTTATTCTTATTAATAATTTTAAGATTCACATAATAACTATTCTTTAGTGAATGTTTTTCTTATACATACATAATTTTTTAGGTAAACAAATGGCTAGCAGAACAATCTGCTTTAATGGCTGACCAACCCCTCGGCGCCGATTATCTGTCTGCCCCGCGACGTCGACGCCCGCGAGTGGATCCGACACTGCTGGATTGGAAAAAACTCACAGGAGAAGAAAATGTGGCTGTTGTAAATAGATTAACAGGGAAAAAATTAACAGGTTCTAAAGCCCCTCAACTTAAAAGACTTGCACAGTGGTTGTTGGAAAATCCAATGTTTGACGTTGACCCCAAATGGGCAGATTTAGTGAAAGAACGAGGCAACTTGCCTCACGACCTTCAAAAACGCCTACCACCGACATCGAAAAAGGGCCCCGGGCGGCCGCCCTTGCTGGCCTCGCCTCCCGGACAAAGTCCCAATTCCGGCACAACAACTCCCTCGCCAGCACAGCAAGCCGCTGCAGCGGCAAATTCGCTTCCGTTTCCCTCACTTGGACTTAATACAAGCCTATTAAGTGGACTATCTTTGGGTGGTTTTGACCCTAAAAACCCCTTGCTAATGCCTTTCGGAGCCCTTCCTGGAATGGCTGGTCTTGGAGGAATGGCCGGTCTAGGCTCGCTCGGGAATATGTCCCTTACAAATTCACTTTTTGCAAATCTCGCAGGGCTCGGCCTCGGGCAGGGCTTAGCGGGACTTGAAGCGGGCGAAATTCCTACAACTTCAACGCCCAGCTCTTCTGCTGCTGTTGTCTCGTCGGCTGCGCAATCTTCTGTTAGTTCCACTTCTAAGACCAAAAGTAGTTCAAGCAGTAGTCGAACTAAGCCTGAAGTCTCTCCAAGTAGTTCATCTAAAAACTCATCTTCTAACGCGGCTGCTGCAGCTGCAGCGGCGGCGGCAGCGGCATCCGTTCCTGTTTCTACTTCTTCAGCTCTGCCTTTCTTCTTTCCCAATCCAAGTTTACTTTACACACCGCTTGGTCTTTCAGGAATCAATCCGTTTTCAATGCAACCGTATGACACTATAGCCCAGCAATGTGGCTTGTTGAATGGCTCGTTAGCCGCAGCGGCCGTGTCCTCGAGCGGCACAACCTCTGTCACAAGATCCTCTTCCTCTGGTCATAAAAGCAATAGCGGCTCCGCCACTGCCACTGTCACTTCCGCTTCTTCATCTTCCAATCACAGGCATAGAAGCAGCAGTATTAGTAGTAGTAGCAATCGCGATTTGCTTCAGCAACAACAACAACAATTTCAGCAGATGTTCTTACCACATGATACCCATTTGTTAGAGACCCTTTCGAGGCTGGACTCTTCCAAGAAACGCGAGTCAAATGAATCCAAAAAGCAAAAGTCCAGGGCTGCCGCGGACGCCGTTTCTGCCGCTTTATCGAAAGAGGCTCTTGACAATTTCAGTCGATCGTTTATGCCTGGCTTAGGAATGCCTGAGGATTGGTTGTTAAAGCGACCGCGAGATGCCGATAGTGTAATGAAACCACCAACCCCTTTGCCGATGTTGCTAGCGCCCACTGACTTGGCCAAGAGGCCCAGGGAGCCCTCGGCGGATAACGACGAGAAGCCAGCCAAACGAGTGAAGGAGAGCACAGCGGATAAAAATGCTGCCCTAACGTTAACAACCGCAAGCGCTACAATTCCTACCGAAACGACATCATCGACTACCACATTACCCACGCCCGATTTCCCTAAAGCACCTGTAATAGTTGCAGCTGAAGTCATGAAAGAAAAATCTCCACCCCCGCCAGCGACACCCAATCCTCCGATTAGTTCAAGCTCTGAAGAGAAATCACAGAACGAACCTGAGAAAACAGAAAAAATCGAAAGCATAGCCGCTGAGCCGGCTATTAATTCCACAAATAATAGTGGCAGTGCGAATAGTAATATTATTATCCCTGCTAGTACAAGTACTACTAATACTACAAATACTCCGGCTACCGGGGGAGGAAGCAAAGCCAAGAGAAGAAGCGCAAAACGAACGAAAAGTGATATTGGAGGTGCGGAACCCGAACGCAAGGTATTACGCTCAAGTGCAGGAAGACAAGCAGCAGCTGCAGCCCGAGCAGCCGCAGCCGCTGCGGCGGCCGCTGCAGCTGCTGCGGCGGCCCAGGAATCGGCTGCAGGTGCCCCATCCGATGCGGAGGCAATGCCGCCAAAAACGCATGACGATGAGTGAGCAGACTGTGATAGGCGCCGAACACGCACCCAATTTGCGAGAACATTATGTTCCGCTTAATACTCTCACGTCATAATCTCCAACTATCTTTTTTTTTATAGTAGTTGTAGTTTTTTATTTTATTTAAAAAAAAAAAAACAATCTTCCTTTTTTTCATTTTTTTCTTTTTTGTAAAACTTTTTACTAGTGAGTTAGTTGTCCCTCAATATTCGAGTCAAACACATGAAACCAGTATTTGGTAACTCGAATTTCTCTTAAAAGTATTATTATCAAGACTTAATATGTATCCCATTGCTCGCTGGGCTTACATTTATACATTTATTTATATATTTGAAAAAAAAAAAATAATAATAATAATAATCTATCGCCGAGATGTCGATGATACAACGTCAAGTTCAAAACAAGTTGGACCTCCCCCTCCCCACCCGGTGGGGCGCGCCCGGGCTGACTCTTGAATTTGTATATATAAATATTAATTATTAATCGCTTCTACAAGGTTGTTAAGGTATTGTTTTATTACTTATTTAATATCAACCTGCTACACATCTATAATAATCTAAAATTGTTAATTACTTAGGACAAAAAAACAACATATTTAGGGCTATTTATAAAAAAAAAAAAAATTATAAATAAGGATGATTTTTTTTCTAACAAAAGAGCTGCCCCCAAATACGTGGCTAAAAAGTGTTTCGTAAAAATTCAACATTAAAAAAAAAAAAAAAAATTAAAAAATTGAAAAAAGGAGAAAAAAAGACGCTGCACTTTTATTTATTTTTTAAAATAATCTTGACCTTGTGACTTTGGTGGTTGCATTTACAGCTCAAAAAATGTACTTTTTTGAGTTAAGCTTCCAAAATTTGGTTGAAACAAATAATATTAATAATAATAATAATAATAATAATTAAAAATGTTTTATAATATTATTAAAGGAAGCCTCCTCATGTAAAACAATTTGGTGTCAAAATATATATATATAAAATATACATATATATATATATATGTATTTATATATATATGTATATATATAAATGAAAATATCACCTGAATGGCGATTAAAGTGTTAATTGAAAATAATAAAAATACTCTTACAGTATTACAAGTTTGGATCTTTTTGCGGCTTTACCCCCCCCCCCCTAACATTTCAATGATATTATTCTATAACCAAATTTTTGTATCCGCCAATTTTTTTTTTATTTAATTTAATTTTTCTAAATATTATTTTAATTATTTAATTCTACTATATTTGCTTAGTTTTTTTTTTAGGAAAAAATCATTGTAAATTTTTTAGTCTTGGCTAAGCTAGTCCTGGCTTGACGATAAAAAAAAATATTTATATTATTATTAATTGCCTCATTTAAGAACAAATATTGAAAAATATTTATATTGAAAAAAAAAATAGAAAAAACTGACTTATTACGTAAAATGTTTACGTTCTTTTTAATATTTTTTTTTTTATTTTGTTAATATTGACTGTCTGCAGATATATATATTTATTATATAATTATATATATATATATATATATATATATTAATTTTTAGCTATTTGTATTTTTTTATTTTTGTATTAATTGCACAGTTAAATGAAAACAAAAAACAAATCAATTTTATTTTATTTTATTTTATTTAATACAATCATGTACCTATTGAGGATACATTATATACGATATATGATTTATAAAATTAAATTTTTTTAAGATTTAAAAAACAAAAATATTCATCATCCAAAACTCAAGTAAATAACATTTTTTTTTTTTTAATTTTAATGGATGTAAATAGTAAATTTTAAGGATTCATACAAAATAATTTTTCGTTTTCTTTTTTCTTTTTACATATATAATATAAATAAAAAAAAATCACTCCTTCCTTTATAAAGATTTTTCTTTTTACTAACTCTGCTAAGTTTTTTTTTTACTATTATTTAACTAGAACAGGTGTTTCTACGTATTAGTACTAATGGAAATCTTGTTTTCGTGAAAAAATTCGCATTTGAGATATTTACAAATCTTTTAAGTTTTATGCTTATGTGTACATAAAAGTGAGTTTTAGAAAATGTCTCTGTGTCTAATCTAAGACCGTTCGTTAAACCAATATAATTATTAAATTTTGAAATTAGAGATTTTGGCTAATTTGTAAGAAAGTGATGGCGGCTGATTTTTATTTAATTCTTTTTTAAGGGTACTTCATTCCAACCAAACCACTTGTAATATTTCTGAACTCATAAATTGTTGAAAGAAATTTGATAAAAAAGAAAAATTGAACTGAAGAACGACCTTAGCGGTATCAAAAAATCTTATATTTATAATTTTCTGGGAAATTAATTATTTATTTTGAAAATAAATTATTTTTTACATTATATGAGTCTTTCAGAAGCCAAAGTAATCAAGTACACTTTTTCAGAAATTTCTAAATTTTTATCAAATAAATTGGGTATATTATTATTAAAAGCTTTCTTTCCTTGCTTGTTTTTTTCCTCCGAGGGTCTTACTTTTTATTGATATTTTGATTTTTTTTAATGAGATCGAATGCAATAAGATTTCTTTTCAATATGTTTTATTATAAGTTTTGAATTAAATAAAAAAAACAACATTTGTTTATGACTTGTGTTTTATGGACTTTATCGCATTGGTTTTTGAGCGACTCATGAAAGATTATTTTGTGGGGCTAGCAGTCTTCTTTTGAAAAAAGTTTAATCAAAATCGTTTCTGTACTTAATTTTTTAAAGCACTTTTTTCATAATATTTTTAGTTTTTTCAAAATATTTCCAAGAGACGAATTTCCATTACAGAATTCATTTCAATAGATTCTATCTTCTATTTGTTGAAGAAAATATATTAGATAAAATGAGATGATAGATGTCTTTAATGGAAACGAAATTCTTTCCTTCCTAGGGAGTACAGATTTGACTTCTCCAAGCCGGGTGTGTGGCCAGCAAAACAAAATTAAAAATACCTATATTTCAGCTCTGAAGTCTCAAAATTGCCTCCGGAATTGCGGATTAAAGTGATTGACCTTTATTCACATCAAATAATATATAAGCAGTAATTTTAAATCGATGAACGGCAAAATTTTTCAAATAATATTACTTGAATTATTTTTTAAAGAAGTAAGTGTATATTTCAAAATTAAAACTTCATTAAATTAATGATATATGAGTTGTGAGTATACTATTGTTATAATAAATGTAGAGATATAATACATAGATAAAAAAAAATTGATTTTCATAAAATATGGTAGTAATATAGTGCCTCAGAAGTTTAACTATAGTTCCAAGAATGTGATAAAACACTTGTATAAAGACTAGTTTAAGAAGGGACATCGTAGGATACCTAATTTCTACGAAACTATACGGTAATCCGTGGCCCTTTGTGCCTAATCCAATGTGGCACGCCAGCAGATTAGCCTAATGAGACAGATCTCGACGTAAAGATTTTCAAGATTCTTAAAATCCCTTCTACAGACAATTTGACCATTATTAGAAAGAAATACAGTATTATAAGAATATCGAGAAGCAAATGAGTCTGTACAAATTAAACTGAATTCACAGCAAAATAAACCCTTTCCTTTTTACCTAATCTAAAAAATTATTTTATTACAGAAGATCTAGCCCCATTTTTTCTCTATTTTACAAAATATGTCATTATTTTTTTTAAATTAAATATTAAGAGAAAATTTAATGTGAACCGCGACCTAAAATTGTGTACACCTACTTCCACTTCCACTTTCATTCCCAAGTAGAAGACAATAGATTATCTAATGAATTCCAAAGACTGTGCACACTTAATTCACCCCTCGATATTACCTCTCTCTCTTGTTTCCTATTTTGTTATTTAGAATTTTTATAAAATGTGAATTTTTAGCGTTCAGGTTGATAAATTGCGGAATTGTTTTAAGTTCTATTTTTTTGCTCATTGTGTCTTAAAAATGTCTGAAAAATCGTTTTCAACAATGATTTTTTTCTGGATTCAGATACCCACGATAACTTAAGAACGAAAAGTCGTAAAAAGTCTGTTCTTGGGATAAAATATTTTTATTTACAATGCGGAGAATTGATTAGATTTTCGGCTTTTTAGCTTGAGCATGTTGTTTCAAAAATCCAGAAAACTTTATTTTTGAATGATTTTATTGATATTTTAAGACGGTGTTATAATATAGACATAAATGAACAATTTATTTTTTTATTTACGTTTATTATTAATTATTTATAAGGACATTTCTAGAGTAAATAAGTTTTTGCTTTTTTATGATTAAATAAATCTCCGGATGAGCGATTCTTTCATTGGAATCTAATCAAGGAAAATGAATAAAATGGGCGCAGATAGAATGATCTCTCTTCCTTTAGAGCAAAGGCATTGCAAGGATCTGTTTCAGATTATTAGAGATTAATTTTTATTATTCTAGGAACGGCCTTTGGACTCTAGGTAAGAAAATGTTAAATTAAAATGAGGATATCATTTAGTTATATATCATTTAAAATGATAAGTAGGTATATATATACTAGTTGGAGTATCTTTTATCTGTGGTTTGAGTTAATTAGCCCATCGTTGGGATAAGATAAATGTAAAACTGTCTGTAATCTTTCGTTGTTCGAAATGCAATGCTAGCCTGATTCTTACACAGTTTTGGATGTCTATAGTATGCAGTAATTGTTTTCTTCTGCATATCTTTCGATGCACCCAAGGCAAATCACCGCACTCTACTACCTTCTTCACTTAGTTTGATCTCCGAAAATCTAAAAAAAAAAAAATAACATTTAAAGGCAGAAAAATTCAACGATCGCAAAAAGTACGTCCTCTTCTCAGAATCAGATCAAATCAATATGTCCTTAATGAATTCACTTTCCCTACAAAAAAAATTAGAAATATACCTACTTATTATTAGGGCTCGGATTTCGTCCTATTTGGCTTTTTTTTTAATTATGGCTTAAAATTTAGGCCAATATATCTATGCGTTTTATTAAATTCTGAATAATGAGCCATTTGTTGGTGCCTATAATGCCTATTTTGGGTTATTCTTGGTGTTAGTGCCTATTTCATCTATCAATGCCTTTTTTAGTGCCTATTTTAACTAAAATTGATAATTTCCATTTTTACGATACATTTTATAAAGTTTTTTTTTGAATTATTAAGAAAATATTCCGAAAAAATTATTAAGCTTTATCCAAGCAGCTATATATTATGCTGACCATTTGGATGAAATTCAAAAGGTACATTTGAAATTTATTTTTTTAAATATTGTTCTGTAATTCTATTTATTTATTAATTTAGGTCATGGAAAAAACCAATGAAGATGATGCTTTATCTATAAGGGAGGCTTAGAATGCTTTATCTTCCATTCTTGAGGCTGATTTAGCATAATGTTTTATTTTAACAATCTACCTATAACCATTAAAAGCAAGAAATCTCTCTTTTGATAGAGTCCATAAAAATATTGCAGAAATTTCAAGAAAATATCAAAAAAGCATCTGGTCCTATTGCCTTCAATTTCAATCAAAAAATGAACAAAGTACGGAAGCGGAATCCTGATGGTTGGACAATAATGGAAAGAATAACAAGGAAATTAGGAGGATATAATAGTGCAAAAGAGGAAAATTTAACGAATTCATGAGGATATTGTACTCAATTGACTCTGATATTATAAATATGAAAAGAAGACATCTGTCTAACTGAAACTGACATCAAAACATTTTTATTTTTCAAAATTGGACTTAGCCCACTTTCAAAATAAAGGGTTTACTTATATGTAAAAATTGTGAATAAGTGTGTAAGTCGAATTTCGAGCAAAATTGACCATGAATGCTGAGACCCTTGGTGAATAAGTGCCTAATCTCATACCCAGACAGACTGGAATATTGCAGCGATATTGCGAACCTTGCAGGATATTGGCAATGTTGCTGCAATGTAAAAGGCGGACAGGGAATATTGCTGCAATCTCCCTGCAAGGTTTACTATTGCAATGTAATATTGCTGCAATATTCCTTTCTGTCTGGTTAGGATCATCAATTGAGACGGCATAAAAAAATGAATTTTTCAAAGCAGTTTAAACTCACAAGTTACTAAATCGAATTTACACACTTATTCACAATTCTTACAGATATATAGGGTGGGCCGAGGGGTGAGCCGCAACCAAACATCGTGTACACCTACTTCCACTTTCATTTCCAAGTAGAAGACAATAGATAAAGGGGCATTAAGTAATGAATTCCAAAATAATTCCAAAGACGTTGCACACCCAATTCCAATCGCGGTTCACTCTCTCGGGATGGGCCATCTAACTTTTGGAATTTGAATCAGCTATAAAAAACTGAATGAATATTTTTTTCCAAAATTATGAGTTTATTAGAAAGATTGGACATTGTCATTTAAGAATGAAACACAACATTTTTGTTTCCGAAAATTGAAGAGGATGACATCCGGGTGATATTTAGTTTCAACAGGACAACACAACTTGCCACACAGCCAACGTAACCATCGATCTCTTTTTCGCACTGTTTTTGGAAATCGAATAATGACGTTGTGTTTCATTCTTAAATGAAAATGTCCAAGCATATACTAATAAACTAATAATGTTGAAAAAAATATTCATTTTTTTTATAGCCGATTCAAATTGTTATAATATATTGTGTGAGGGCGCCAATTGTTATAATATAGTTAGGGGTTGGTAAATAACAAGATGTATTATTTAATACATGGTATATTGAGAATAAGTACAGAGTGAAGGGTAGCCAGATATGTGACAGGCCTCTCGATTGTATGTCATCCGCCCTGATTATCAAAAACTTAGCGCTTAAGTATCATTATAATCAGGTCAAGTTTTGTTATTTTGTAATTACGCATGCCTCAATGCTTCCGCGTAGACTTATGTAACATGTCGAAAAGGCAAATCACAACAAAATTTTACAAATTCTACAAATTTGACCAATGTCATTCATATGAATGTTGGAAATTCTTTCTCTGTTGATGAAGAAAAAAATATTAAAATTAAAGGAAAAGGGTGACAAGTCATTAAATTCTTTACTATTGTTTTAATTTCCATCTATTTTTATTGAATTTATCCATTCAATAACACTGTGACAAAAGTGTTGTACAAAAAAATATCTCTTTGCTCACGTTTTAGGTGTTAAGCTCATGTTATGTCGAAAATTAAAAATTGTTCCTGACTTCTCTGAAATTCTCAAGATTTTCTGAACGTCTGTGAGTTGGTCTTGATTAAAATTCTTTAAATCAATGACAGTACCATTCTCGTTAAATTATACTGGAGCATACTGAATGCATACACTGCAAAGGATTGTTGAGGGTTCTTGATTTAAAGTTTCTCTTGATAAAACAACTCATTATTTCACACACAGACTATACAGTTTGTGGTAATCTAAGTTTTATAATTAAACATTATCTGAAAATTCAAAAATAATAGGCAATTACCTTTAATTTTATTTAATTGGTTAAGTTGTTGGTTGATTTCAGAATAATCAGTAGAGATTGTGGTGTTGGTGCAAGGTGAAACATCTTTAATAAAGATAAGAGTAAATAAATATATTATTTAATATGGATTTACTATGAGTTGAGGATACTGGGTCACTTATTTCACATCATAAACGATTAAAAGATATAAAATTTTTCTTTTTCAATATATCATATTTTCGGGCTATCAACCCATCTTCAGGAAATACAGAAAGTAACAGTTACTTTCTGTATTTCCTGAAGATGGGTTGATAGCCCGAAATATATATATTGAAAAAGAAAAAAATTTTATATCTTTTAATTTTAATGTGAAATAAGTGACCCAGTATCCTTAACTCATAGTTAATCCATATTAAATAAAATATTTATTTACTCTTATCTTTATTTCAGAATATCAACATGACTAAATATTTGTCAACAAAGTGCAAACGCACATGGCAATGTTTTTTATCTCTCATGAATAATTTAAAACCATTCTCTAATTGAGCTGAATGGGTGTTCATTTTTTTGGCGCTGGACAACCAAATCCCCTTACCTGATTCCTGCAATGAAAATACTAAAGAATACTGAATTACAGAAATAGACTGAAGATGGCGACGAATGGTTGCTGAAACTGTCTCAATCTGTAAAAATTTAAATTAAAAGAACAAACAAGATAAAGAAAAAGAAGAAAAATTTAATTAATTTCCTTTGTCCTAAATAGTGAAAATATAACTTTCACAATTGTGACTTATTAAACCTCATAGGGAAGATAAATAATTAAAATTCTACAAGTTAGATGGGCCACTATATAGAATTCAAAAGCAATTTTTCGGGGGGTAGGGGCGTCGTCAAAAAATTATTTTGCACACTCTTAAATTTTTTTTGACTTAATCAGAAAGAATTCTCCATTAAAAATAAAAAAATAAATAATTATCCAAAAGTAAAATAAATAGTATTTTATTTTAATTATTTTACTGTGTGTAAATAGTAAACTTTACAAAAATCTTATTTTCATTTTAACATATTTAAAAAAAGAACACACCTTTCTTTCAGTTTACAAAAATATTTCCTGAATTTATTAATATTAATATTAATTGGCTGCCCCTTTGGCCTCTTGCTCCTTAAGGATCTCGCTGATTTCGTGGAAGGCCTCGCCCATGGCCTCGATCAACGATCCTCCATCTGAATGGCCCGTATATGACGTCATCAGGATGCCACTCCATTCTTCGTTGATCATATACGCAATTCCGTATCCATTCTGGAGAACAGGCCCGAAACCACCTGCTAATACGACAGGTGAATTGAGCGTCGAGGTGGATAGGATGTAGGTGTTTAGGGCGGCATAGGCCGGGTCTAGGAAGAGCTCCGGGTCGCAATCCTTGGCCAGTTTCCTCAACGCGAACAGGTGTCTGTCGAACCCCTGTCCTGTGGCCGCCTCCCTGGTCAATTGCAAATGTTTTTTCGAACACGCCTGAATTCGATTGTAAAGTTCTTGGCGGGATTCTTTTCCTTTTGTCAGGCCCTCACAATAAGCGCGCACTTCGTTCGTAAACGGCCGTAACGTTTCGGTGCGCCCGTGAAGAAACGCGGCCGTTGAACATGACTCATAGGTGCTGCTGAATTTGCCCTGGGTCATTTTATGATAGGCCACTTGGAACCCCAACTGCATCACACTATCCGGGCTCAATTTATGCTTTTTACAACTACTTTTAGTAAAATCAAAATCCTGATGTACATCCATTTGTAGAGAATCGCAAATTGCTTTATATTTATTTTTCGCCGTTTCAATTCCCACTTTTGCTTTATCGTCTAAATTAAATTGCAACATTTTCACTCGTTGCTCCGGATTACACGAAATCGGTTTTGTTGTCGGATGCACCCTCGGTTTTTCGATTGTATCTTTGAATATATCTTGGAAATAGCGCAAAACGGCCACGCCGTCGCCCCAAGCGTGCTCGAAATTAATCCCGGCCACGCCGTTTTTAGTCACATAAATAGAGAGGGATTTGTCGAACCAGCGGTTGGCGCCGTCAAAGCCGTGCAGGAAGTTCCGCATCAAGGGTACGGGCTCGCTGGCCTCGAAATCGTCCAGTGAGAGCAGCAGAATACTGCCGTAGATTTTGTTCAACGCCTCCTCGTTGCCGGATGCAAGCAGATGCAACCGCTCCCTTGCCCACACGTCTCGGTTTTCGGTTGTCAACACGCCTACCGGGAAACCGCTCGGCGGCGATTTCTCTTTCAGGATATAATCGACACACGTGAACACTTCCTCAGGCGTGATCAGATTCCCGTCTTTATCTAAAACATCGAAAATATAAAAATTTCCATTTCGCATTATTAGAATATGCTTGCATGCTTCGTCTTTGAAAATGCGATCTTTGCCGATTTCAGGTATCCGGCAGGTGTTGAAGAGATTCGAATATTGCGACATATCCAGCGGATAGGCGTTGAACATATACGCCCCGTACCATGATATAGCGCTGGGTAAATTGCGTGTTACCGTACGGAACAGTTCCGTATCGCTTTTTTTCGCATTCAAATGAAACACTTCCGGCTCGAGAAGATTATTTCGTAGCGATTTAAAAAATCGTATTGACGAGATTATTATATTACTAGCGCGGATTAATTGCGTATTGTATTCCGGTTTCGGGTCGTTATTTAAAATTAACGCCGGATTATAATTGATGGGCAGGGAAATCCGATCCGAGAGGTATTTATCGAACCAATGGCCGGATATATAATTGGTGTGCTTGTTTTTTTTATCCAACGCGATTAATTCGTTTTGCAAATGTTGACCCTCGCCTTTGCAAAAATCGCTTACGATTTTTTCCGTTTTTTTATAATCGTCGTGGGCAAGAAGCGGATTCAGGGCGGCTAAATAGCGTTGCCCGGTTTTCTCTAAATCCGGTATTGGCAGCCGGGGCAGCGATTTTTGAAAATGCAAAGTGGGCGTGCGACTACGCTGCAAAAATTGGTACGATTCATCCCCACCACCAACACTTGTTGATTTTTCACGGAAAATTACACAAATAGCCGAGGGGGGCAAAGTTTTCACTTTTAAACTTGTAATTCGCTGTAACGTGGACATTTTCAGAACTGACAAAAGTAGACAAGAAATTTAATTAAACAAAAAAAAATGTACTTTGCCCCTTTGAGTTACCAAAACAAACTGATAAAAAAAATTATAATAATTATACAATAATTAATAATTAAATTATAATTGGAAAATAAATTATATATATATATATATATATATAATGGTATAAAAATAATAAATCAAAAATACAGAGAGCAATGAGGTAGTAAAAAAAATAACAAATGAATTGACAGATTTAAAAATGTCAAAATAATAATAACAATAATAATAAATGCATTTATTATTAATAAATAAATAAATGTTTAATACTCAAAAAGTGTATGATGCATTATATTTATAAAGATTAAAAAAAAACAACAAATAAATAAATTTTACTAAATTAGTAACATTCTAGCTAAAATATAAATTTATTAAAAAAAAAAAAAAAGGTTAGGCGTAATGCGAATGAGTACCAACATTTGAAAATTATTTTTTATTAGTTTATTACCTAATAATAATCTCCCGCTAATGAGAATAAATAAAATAAATAATTTTATTTTTTTATTTATTAGTTAATAATAATATAGATATTAATGAATTTCGAATTTCGTAGTGCGCCGCCGCCGCCGCCGCTCTAAACGCGCCACTTTTATCTGAAAAATACATTTAGTCCAGGCAAATTACGATTTTAACAGAAAATAATTCCCGGTGAAGTTTTTATTCCTTTATTGCTACTCCAATATTACTACTCTTAAGTTTTCCCCCAAATCTGTGTTATGGAAATTTTTCTACGCGCCTCAAAAATTTTCAGTTTTTCTTGAATAACTTCTAAAACGGCTTATCAAATCAAAAAGATATCTATTAGATAAATTAAAGCTCTTTAAATTACCCGTAAAATGAAAACAATTTCATTTATTTAGGTTCAGTAAAACCTGTACTAGCGCCTGTCAAAAAACAGCCCTTGGGATCACTTTTGAATATCCCTAAAACTCGTACTTTGTTGGATTTTTTTCCATTTTGACCATGAAGGGACACGTTTTCGACAAAGACCACTCTATACATTTTTAAACTAGATTAAATTTGCTACAATTTAAACAAAGATCCATCTTAAATAGTAACCCGTGCCGAAATGATGTTGGAGTTTGCAGTTTTTTTGCAAAAAATCACACTTTTTCCTTGATAAAATGAAATTTATATTATTTTAATAAAACTCTTATATTTATCGATATCCTACATTTTCCGGACAGAATATGACCCGAATCCTCAAAAGTATCATGGAAAATGCTGGATATCTATAAATATAAGAGTTTTATCAAAAAAGTGGTCCAAGTAAACGTTCAAATCAACAAGATTTACTAGAGAATAAGAGAAAAATCAAGTTTCTAGGATGAGTGGTTTTCATTTTATGAATGAAAAACTGCGATTTTTTAAAAAAAACTGCAAACTTCAACCGCATTGCGGCACTGGTTACCATTATCCAATTAAGACGAAACTTTGTTTAAATTGTAGCAAATTATTTTCGACAAAGACGACTCTATGCATTTTTAAACTAGATTAAATTTACTACAATTTAAACAAAGTTTCATGTTAATTGGATTATGGTAACCCGTGCCGCAATGAGGTTGAAGTTTTGAATTTTTCGCAAAAAATCGCAGTTTTTCCTTCATTAAATACTCATCCTAGAAACTTGATTCCTATCTCATTCTCTAGTAAATCTTGTTGACTTGAACGTTTACTTGGACCACTTTTTTGATAAAACTCTTAGATTTATAGATATCCAGCATTTTTCTATGACGCTTTTTGAGGATCTCGGAGCATATTCTGTCCGGAAAATGTAGGATATCTATAAATATAAGAGTGTTTTATCAAAATAATATAAATTTCATTTTATCAAAGGAAAAAAAAAACTGCAAAAAAACTTCCAACATCATTTCGGCACGGGTTACTGCTTAAGATGGATCTGTTTAAATTGTAGCAAATTTAATCTAGTATTGAAAGTCTATAGAGTGATTTTTGATGATTCTGAGGGCATAGTTTGTCTTCTGACAGGTGCTAGTAGATTCTACTAAACTATAACGAGATCTATAGTGGGGGGGCGGAGAAGGATAATAAAACATTTCATTTTATTCAAGAAAATATTTAAAATTGCAAATAAAGTTCTATAGATATATGACATGCGTGTGTCAGGGGGGGGGGGCTCTTTAACCGCTTACCCCTCCCACTCTTCTGATGAATCTTTGTTTAAATTGTAGCAAATTTAATCTAGTTTAAAAATCTATAGAGTGGTCTTTGTCGAAAACGTGCCCCTTCATGGTCAAAATGGAAAAAAAATCCAAAAAAGTACGAGTTTTAGGGATATTCAAAAGTGATCCGGGGGCTGTTTTTTGACAGGCGCTAGTACCGGTTTTACTTAAACGTAAATAGATGAAATTCTTATCATTTTACGTGTAATTTAAAGAGCTTTAATTTAACTAATAGATATATCTTTTTGATTTGATAAGCCGTTTTAGAGTTATTCAAGAAAAACTGAAAAAACTCGGAAATTTTCTCATTTTGAGCTGCGTAGAAAAATTTCCTTAAACACAGATTAGGGGGAAAACTTAGGGTAGTAATATTGGAGTACCAATAAAGGTATTCCAGCAATAAAAACTTTGCCGGGATGAATTTCCTGTTTATGCCATTTTTTCACGTTATTTGCCTGGACTAATAGAAACAAATAAATAAATAAATTTTTATAATTTAGTAATATTCGTCGGCCTCCCTGGTGTAATGGTCAGCATGTCTGGCTGGCAGCCCGGAGGTCTCGAGGTTCGATTCCCCCTATGCCCAGTCATTTTTTCTGTAAGTATAGGGTCTGGAAAAAAAAATAAAGTGGGAGATAAATTTAAAAACCTAATTTATCGATCGGAGAATTTACCACTGCTCGAAGCCCCTAAAAACTTAGTAAATTGGATTGTATCTATCTTTCTGAGATTTGGCTCGTGATCCCGGCTTCTTTTCCTTCTACTCTGTTTTTTTCACGATGGAGGGGCCAGCCCATACAGGCCTTTAGGGGATGGACCTTCTGGTGTATCTCCTTCTCACATCAATATCATAAAAAAAAAAATCTTAAATATGTATATAGATTTTTAGCTTCAAATTCGGACTTTTTCATTTGAAATTCAGGATATTTAAAAACCAAATTCAAGGGTTTAAAAATTAAAATCAGACTTTTTCAAATCAAATTCAGAATTTCTATAAAACCGTGCATATTTTACATATTAAATTACAGCTATTTACCTGAAAGCGTTTCTTGAGAGCACAAAATGCTAATCTTGAAAGGTTTTTGTTGATGAGCTGAAAATTGGTACTCAAATATTTTACAATCAGAGGCGTAGCCACGGGGGAGGTTTGGGGCGTCAGAACCCCCCCCCCCCCCACACACAGAGCAAAGGCTCATGGGATGAGTAACGACAACGACAAACCTTTTCTTATTACAAACTAACCGTAATTAAATGTATTTCATATGTATAATTAAAGTTTTGAGCATCTTTTTTTTGAAAATAGTTTGTAGTTTTTTCAAATAATCAGCTCGGGTTCAGATTAACCAAGATGTATTTTAAAAGAGACAGAATTCTATCAACCTTTTTGGGACAAATTCTAAGATTTTAGTAGAAATATTATTAAATTGCTATATCAGAGGGGATTCATCCCCTCAGGAGTCGAAACTGAGAACTAACATGCTATCCGGGCAGTCAGCTCACACCATCGAGACAAAAACCTCTCTCTGAATCGCAATATATGATATAAGCACAGACATTTTTCCCTCCATTCTTCTAGAACGGAAATTAAAAAATTTAGCTTAAATCCCCTCTGATATCGCAATTTAATAAATATTTCTACTAAAATCTTAGAATTTGTCCGAAAAAGATTGATTGAATTCTGTCTCTTTTAAAATATATTTCATATGTTTAATCAAAAATTATGTTCTTTTTTAAATTCTTGAAGTACCTTTTTAGCCCAGTTAAATTGTTCTCTAAAGCTCCCCCCCCCCCCCCCCCCGCGGGAACGTTTTGGGGTAATTATGATTTCTTGATCCTATGTTTTTTGGTGTGCTAAATCCGAATCTGAGGTTTGCTAACAAAATTTCGTGAAGGCAAAAAAAAAGGTAAAAAATCTCATTTTTTGGCGGTTTTTTGCTTATAACTCGAAAACTATCAACTTTTTCTTTCAACAAGTTCTGATGATATGATCACTATTAATAACATCACTAAAAAGAGAAAAATAAAAATAATTTTTATGAAAAAAATAAAAACCGACTTCAAAAAATTAAATGCAACAAATAAAATACACTAAAAGGTATAAAATAATTATTATCTTATTTAGTTACAACTAAACGACGAAATATTAACATGAAATTACTTTTTGAAGTTGGTGCCAAACATATACCTTTTATGAATCGCACTCGACGGATCTTACTTAGTACATTTGGCGGGTACGCTCGCTTATATAGATATAGTTTGTTTGTTACCGACTTCAAAAAGTAATTTCGTGTTAATATTTCGTCGTTTAGTTGTAACTAAATAAGATAATAATTATTTTATACCTTTTAGTGTATTTTATTTGTTGCATTTAATTTTTTGAAGTCGGTTTTTATTTTTTTCTTAAAAATTATTTCCACAAAATTTCAGTTTTTCAAAACTTCAACCTCATTTCGGCACAGGTTACCATTATCCATTTAAGATGAAACTTTCTTTAAATTGTATCAAATTTAATTTAGTATAAAAATGTATACATTTTTAAACTAAGACTTTTTTAGAGTGGTCTTTCATGGTCAAAATGGGAAAAAACCGAAAAAGTGCGAGTTTTTGGAATTTGCCGAAACAGAAAAAATACGCCAATTTTCACTTTTCAATACAACAATGTTCCGTGTGAAATTTTGTTAGCGAACTTCAGATTCGGATTCAGCATACCAAAAAAAATCAAGGGTCGAAGAAACTACAACTACCCCAAAACTTTGCGTGTAAAAAGACAATTTAACTGGACTATTTGTTTTAATAAAAAAAATTCTCTCTAAATATTTTGCTTTGTGGGTTGACCCCCATCCATGAAAGTTTTTTGGCTACGCCACTGCTTCAATGCACCAAATTTTAGCTTTTTACCTTAAAAGCTTTCTTGAAATTACAAAATGCTAATACTATATATAAGAGCCTAGATTAATTTGTAACAACGCTCAGAGAATGCTGACGACAGGGAGCGCTGATGCCGTCGGTATATTTGCGGCAAATTTGAAATATAATTGTAATTGTAATTTGAAATGAAAGACTCCAATTGATTTTAAATTAAGAAACATTAAATATATTGATAATTATTCCTCCCCCCCCCTCACCACTCAAAAATTAAATATTCAATTCGCTTTTCTTTGCGCACAGAAAAATAAATTAATCAGATCTTATTTCATTTATATTTTCTATATTATTTGTTTATTTTTTAATAATTTGCCAATTTTTTTTTTTTTGGCTTTTCGGCCTTTCTAGCCATAAGCCTAATTACGATACTAGTTATATTTTTTTAAATTTGTCTCTACCCCCGGGGGTCAGATTTTAGCTGGATGCCTCGAGTCAGATTCGAACCCGGGTCCCCTGGTTAGCTCGCTGTCACGCTACCGCCTAGCCTATCTGACCCCCCTAATTTGCCACTTTTATATAATTTTTTAAAAATCAAAATTTTGTTATTCTTAGGACGAAAATGAGGCGAAACTTTTAAGAGACTATGTATTTTCGGGAGTTTACAGGTATACATTTGGAGTGTGGTGTTTTAAGAGGAATACAATTTTTGGACCGAGACGCCGCCCGCCAGGCCACCAGCCCGGAAGGCACGCCCTCGAAGCTCGTCTTGTAATGTTTTAGTTGATTGAAAATTTGTACGCAAATATTTTAGAATGCTCCAAATTTAGGTTTTTTACCTGAAAACTTTTACTAAAAGTTAAATTAAAAAACTTTTTCCTAACTATAACTGTTTTTCTATTTTTTAACCGACTTCAAAAAAGGAGGAGGTTCTCTATTCGATTGAATTTTTTTTTTTTTTTTTTTTTTTTTTGTGCCTATGTTACCTCATATCTCCGCCAATTCTCAACCGATTTTGAAAATTTTTTTTGCATTGGGTCCAGTCTAGCTTCCGATTGGTCCCATTTTTTTTTGTTTTTTTTCATAGGTATTAGACCTTTTTTATTAGGTTTGTTTAGACCTAACCTCTTTGTTTATGAACCGATTTCGATGGTTCTTTTTTTATCCGAAAGGGGATGTCTTAGGGATGGTGTCATATTAATTTGGTCAAGTTCTGATGATATGATCACTATTAATAACATCACTAAAAAGAGAAAAATAAAAATAATTTTTAAGAAAAAAATAAAAACCGACTTCAAAAAATTAAATGCAACAAATAAAATACACTAAAAGGTATAAAATAATTATTATCTTATTTAGTTACAACTAAACGACGAAATATCAACATGAAATTACTTTTTGAAGTCGGTGCCAAACATATACCTTTTATGAATCGCACTCGACGGATCTTACTTAGTACGTTTGGAGGGTATGCTCGCTTATAGGTATAGTTTGTTTGGCACCGACTTCAAAAGTAATTTCATGTTAATATTTCGTCGTTTAGTTGTAACTAAATAAGATAATAATTATTTTATACCTTTTAGTGTATTTTATTTGTTGCATTTAATTTTTTGAAGTCGGTTTTTTATTTTTTCTTAAAAATTAATTTTTTTAACTGTTTATTAATAAATTCTGATTTTGATTTTTAACCCTTTGCACTCGTATTTATTTTTGAGAAGGCTACCATGCCAACCAACTCGGAATTTTCATGTCGCCGGTGCGGCGACATACGAGTGCAGAGGGTTAAAATCCTCAATTTAGTTTGAAACATCCTGAATTTAATTAGGAAAAGTCCGAATTAGAGAAGTTAAGAACCTATCTATATATATAAAATTAAGGTTTTGTCTGTACATTGGTCCAAATCACGCCAAATTTTGGTTGTGCAAGTTTCAAGCAAAGTTATGAACGAAAACACCATCAACAAAATTCCTGTCTGTATGTCTGTCTGTATGTCTGTCTGTTTCAGTGGTTTCCCCGAAAAGTTGCTCACGATTCACGTCAAAACGGCTGAAGGGATTATTATGAAATTTCATATTTACATCAGATGTATTCTAACTTACGTTTTTAGCTATATAACGTTTTGATATTTTGACCCCAGAAGGGGGTTTGGGGGGGGGGGGGGGGGCGCACGAATGAAAATGATCAAATAACTCCTAAAATATTAACTATAAGGCAAATTTTATTATGAGCAAAGTTGTAGGGGATGTGATTTCTGACAAATATTGTTTAAAAAAAATTCCCCAAAAAACCACGCAAAAAAGGGGGAGGGTGAAAAATATGTAAATTCTTGCCCTTGGAGCAAACTCAACCAAATTTTGTATACATAATCTGTGGGCTTCTAGAGAGCTAGAAATGCAAAAACTAACCACCCAAAAAAGGGGGGGCAAAAATGAATATTCTTGCTCTTGGGCAAAACTCAACCAACTTTTGCATACATAATCTGTGGGTCACTAGAAGGCTAGAAATGCAAAAACTGGGTGCGGAGGAGTGGGTTCGGGGGTAGAGTGATGGTACGGGGGGAGGGGGAGTGGAATGAGGGTGGAGTGAGGGAATTTTTTTTGTGGCTTTTCGGCCTTTCTAGCCATAAGCCATTTTCGATACTATAAAATTCTATTAAACCAATTATTTTACATGAATTAATGTATACTTACATTGTATTTTAGCTTCGACTCCAGAGATTGCTTATAAGAGGAAAAAACTAATTATAGAAAAAAACCTCTTTTCCGATAATTATTCCAATACCATATTGCGGAAATTAATCCATCCAATTAATCCTCCCTCCCCACTTTCAATACTATTTATTTTAATATAATATATTAATATTTGCTATAACCTATTAGTGGGTTTTAAAATTAAAAAACCAATTAAAAATAAAAGTTAATTGAAAAAAATGTAAACAAACTTTTTTTATTGAGATTTTCATTTATCAATAATTACTTTAATTAAGAAAAGATCAATTAAGATGAAATTTGTCGAGGTCCAGACCTAGCCAGATCGCTTTCTCATCCTCAAAACTTGTTAATAGAATTTATTTCATCAAATTCGGTAGATCCGTTTTCAAAATAGAACCAAGATACAAATATATATACAAACAATTTTTGCTCGTTTAATAAGAGTAGATATGTAAATTTCTAGCCACAGCATCTCATTATTTAGGGCAAGGTAGAGATTGCCAAAAAAATGCATATAATTTGAAAACTATGAGACTATTGTTCAAGGACCGTAGTAAATTGCCCTATCTCCTGTTCACGGTTTATCATTGTGATACGGAACACCCTGTATAAATAAACCGACACAGGCACAAATGCCCTTTAGTAGGTAGTTTTATGTGATAAACCATTTTCCGATTTGTGGATAGTTAATTCCGATTGGAATTGTCTGCCCTCGTTATCCATGGTAGGGTTAAAGGTACAGGTGGTGTGGGTATGTGTGTGTTTGGGTATTAAGAAGGATGAACCACATGTAGCATGTGACTCACCTGTTAGCAATTGATCGACCCCCCCCCCAGAACAGTGGGTGCATCTGTTTTGGTGCATGCAGCAGCTGAATTGGGGGTGTAGGGTGGTAGGGGGTATGCGCGCGCATCCACCCACCAACAACTTCTTCTAGTTCTCGGTCTTCAGTCTCGAATTGCCATCAGGAGCTGACGGTGCCCACGGGGGATGCAGATCGCCCAATATGCAGGTAACAACAACAACATTAAAATTATTATTATTATTTTCTTGAAAAAAATTTATTATTATTATTATTATTTTTTTTAATATTTAAAGATTATATTAATTATTACTAGGGGGGGGGGGTTCTACCCTCTCTCTTTATTTATTTATTTATTTATTCTTTTTACTTTATTCAATGCCAACCTTTTTAGAAAAATACAAAAAAAAAATTTTAAAGTGTTTTTTAACCGACTTCAAAAAGGAGAGAGGTTCTCTATTCGACTGAATTTTTTTTGTGCCTATGTTACCTGATATCTCCGCTAATTGTGAACCGATTTTGAAATTTTTTTTTGCATTGGGTCCAGTCTACCTTACGATTGGTCCCATTTTTTTTTCATAGGTATTAGACCTTTTTTATTAGGTTTGTTTAGACCTAACCTCTTTGTTTATCAACCGAATTCGATGATTTTTTTTTATCGGAAAGGGGTGTCTTAGGGATGGTGTCATATTAATTTGGTCAAGTTCTGATGATATGATCACTATTAATAACATCACTAAAAAGAGAAAAATAAAAATAATTTTTAAGAAAAAAATAAAACCGATTTCAAAAAATTAAATGCAACAAATAAAATACACTAAAAGGTATAAAATAATTATTATCTTATTTAGTTACAACTAAACGACGAAATATTAACATGAAATTACTTTTTGAAGTTGGTGCCAAACATATACCTTTTATGAATCGCACTCGACGGATCTTACTTAGTACGTTTGGCGGGTACGCTCGCTTATAGGTATAGTTTGTTTGGTACCGACTTCAAAAAGTAATTTCATGTTAATATTTCGTCGTTTAGTTGTAACTAAATAAGATAATAATTATTTTATACCTTTTAGTGTATTTTATTTGTTGCATTTAATTTTTGAAGTCGGTTTTTATTTTTTTCTTAAAAATTATTTTTATTAGGGACAAATAGAGTAAAATACCCAAATCATATTTTAAGATAGTTGTGTCACCAAATGGTTTTTCTTAGGATTTTTTTTTTGGAATTTAGACAGATTATTATTTATTTAAATATTTCTGCATCGATTGGTGGCAAAACGAAATTTATGAACAATATAGTTCCGGAGATACTAAATTCAAAGATAGATTTTATCAGACTCTTATACATTACTATACGGGATATCGGAAAGTTTGCATACATATTTAATTATAATTAAGTAACTCTTCTTACCATTGGTATAAAAAACTAAACAAACACTAAACAATAACTAATACATTATTTTAATTAATAGTTACAACACAGTTTCTGAGATAATAATAAATAAATAATGAAAAATTTACACTAAAAACAAGCTTGGCAACAACGCGTGTATTTAACCTAAAAAGTGGGTTAACGTTAGTAATTTTTTTAAATAAAAAAATAAATAAATTTCTTCCAGAACTTAAGTGACTTGATTTAAATTTTTCGTTAAATTGAAGGATTGCTTTTGCCACAAATATAATAAAACAATAATTTCTTCAATGGGGTTAGGGAGGGTAGGTGGTTGGAGGGGTATGGAAATGGGCTCTTAAAGGGTACTTTTAGGTGAATGATTTCTGAGTGCGAGAAATACTAACCTTTTTAGACGTGGTGGGTGGTGTGTAACTCAGTGTATCTCGTTGTACTATTTTGATAAACTACTGAATTTACTTTTATGTTTCAAATTCTACGTTACTGAAGTTAATCTGATGCAATGAATTTACAAAAAAAAATAAAAAAATAATTTTAAATAGGCAAAAATAAAAATAATTGAATGAATTCTAGCTGCAAAGGAGAATGGGGGAATTTTCTTAACAGTAAATGATAACCAAAAATATAATTTACAATATATGATTTATTAAGGTCCTTTGTGAATTTAACAGTCAGAAAGAATTGAATAATTTGATGGCTTTAATGGGTGAACGGAGATCGTTCAAAGAAATTATGATTATTTACGTTTGCTCTCGAAGTGCGCTGACCGGTTCAAATAATTCAAACAGCGCTAGCCGTGCCGCGGCCACCTCTCGCTCAGGTTCCGTAGACTGCCACGTCGAAGAGTACGTAATGTTCCAGGAGTCTCGCCTTTTTGGTAAGCTTCCGTGGTGTCTTCGCTTCGAGGCGCATGATATTCTTCGTCGTGCCAGTAATAATGCAATTGAACGAAGTACA
>JALMQS010000697.1:543643-572958 GCA_024734495.1 Forficula auricularia | reverse complement strand
TAAGATAAACTTTTTATGATTCATCCCGGACGCGAGCCCCCATTTTGTAGGGGGCGGGGGTTTCACCCCTACGATTCATCCCGGACAGGCCTCCACTTGTAGAAGGCGGCGGGTTTCACCCTCTTCGCTCATAGGGGTGAAATATAACAATAACACACATTCACTTCTTTATATATATATTTATTTACAAAAAAGGGGTTTATACAGATTCGTGTCTAGGGGTCGTCGTTGAAACATCATAATACACATCGTTAATCAATACATCGTGTCATCTTAACTATCGCTCGTCTTCAACTGACTATAAACTAAACAAATCGACAAACTTCACTTAACTTATATCTAAATCCGAGGCGATATTAGGCGGGCTCTCATTGGCTCACAGAGCTCGAGCGTCTCAGTCTCTTTTCGCATAAATATTTCGTGAACGTGTAACATCTGTCACTCTTGCTCCGGCCTCTGAACAAAGAACATCACTATGGGAAACCGCTCTCCCAGGCCAAAAAAGGGGTTATATACATATTCGTGTCTAGGGGTCGTCATGAAACATCATAATACACGTAATTAATTAATACATCGTACACTTGCTATCAAATCGACAAGCTAACACATCGATAAGCATGTCATCGACCAGGGCTCGTTTCTAACTGACTGACTGGCTTTCAGCTGCGACCAACATTCCTTTAGTCGCCACCCATACACTTACACGCACACATGCATATAAGTGGGGTGAGGGTGTCGGCAGCTTACAGCCCTTGTCAACGACTGCCTCCCAGCTGAAACACGTACACCCACACACATGCATATGAGTGTCAACCGGACAGCCTCTTGAACACAAAAGGTTCGCTACAAAGAAAGAATGCGGCCTTCGCAAGGGCAGAAAGCCCAAACATCTGTCGAACACATGATTTTAAACAGAATTTACTTATTAATTAAATGCTTAATTAATCAAATCCTACAAATCGGCCATCCTGATAGTTTTAACGACCCGTTAAAACAAAATAATCTCAATCTTGTATAGAAAAACAAATTATACTAAAGTCCACAAAAATCGTATGAAAAATCACTCGATACAATCTAAATCAAATCACTCTTAACACATAAAGCAATTTTCAACGTCTTAAACATAATAATTATATAGAAATAATATGTAACTTAATTTTAAAAGAAGATCATTTTAACAAAAATGATGATCTCCACATCTATAAGAATAACAAAGTATTAGACTTCCTCTTATATCTAAATTGTTTCATTCCTTCAATTCAAAAATCAAATTCTTCCACGTTTAATTTAAATTTAATTAATAATCATAAAAATTTAAATTTAAATTCTCTTTTCAAATGATCTCATTAAAATTTAACCCGAATCAAATATAAAATTTCTCAAGATTCCCATCTTTAATTTTAAAATTTCTTCGAATTTAAATTTTGAATTGAATTGAATATCTCGTCTTCAAATTAAATTCTTTTATCAAAATCCACCTATTTAACTCTGAACACAATTTCTCTCTTTCAAAATTTGAAATCTAAAATTAAACATTCAACGTTCAAAACAAAATTATACTTCATAAAAACAAACTAATTTTTTAAACAAAAACCAAAAAAATTTAAGAACGATTGATTGCTCAAACTTCAATCTTAATCAAAAATTTCGTCCTCATAATTTTAGTTAAATTATAAATTTTAATCTAGCTACAATAATTATTCAAGAAAACCTTTATCCATTTTTCTACGTCTCGTATTGTTCAAACAACGGTGTCCTTTTCTTTCTCTTGGGTGGCGAGCTGCACGTTTTCACACATATACACTCACACTTCACTATGGGTGGGAATTTTTGGGGAAGGTCGCTGGGCTGCAAAAACACTTGTTTACACACACGTACGCACACACACACACCCGTGAACCCACGAACCGCGCACCTGGCGCAAAAATCGCGTGACATCTTTCCTCGATCAAAAATAAAATTATTTTCAGAACACCTCAAACGTATATATTCACCAATATTTTTCACAAAATAGCGTTTATTATAAATGATTTTTGAAATATCACTTACACTAGTATGCGTCACACCTTTTGTTGCTATACCTGGGCGGTTATTATTCATCCTTCGTTGCGTATCTTTTTCTTTATCTCTTGTTTCTAACAAAGAGCACTCTTTCATCTCTTTGTTGACTCTTCTTTCTTCTCGCAAATCCATAATTAAATTGTTTTTTTCTATTTCTCTGTCTTGGCTCTCATCCTCAAACAATTCACCTTTTTCAAGTATTTTCCTTGGCGTTAATTCTTCAAATTCTTCTTTCAGCTCATCTGCCAAGTAGGCAATTTCTTTCACACCACTTTCACCCAAATCAACTACGTCCTCCTCGTCAACATCTTCGTTTTCATCCAAATCGACATCGGCGATTTCTTCTTTGAACCTCTCCTTGTTGCCGTCGTCATCGGCGTCGTCCTCGTAGGCGTCCTGAAAGGGAACTTTCTCGCAAAATGAAACATCTTCTTCGTAGACCTCGCTATGGACAAAGCAATCCTCTTTGCTTTGTTCAACATCGTCGTCGTCGTCGTCGTGCTGTAATCGGCCTTGAAAGGGGCTTTCTCGCAAAATGAAACATCTTCTTCGTAAACCTCGCTATGGACAAAGCAATCCTCTTTGCTTTGTTCAACATCTTCGTCGTCGTCCTCGTCGTCTTTTTCATCTTTTTGCGAGAATTCCTCTTTCAGAGCTGTTTCGAGCAAACTCCAAGAAGTCAAACCTCTTTCGCTTTGAATATAATCTTTCGCATAGCCTGCTAGCGACATCTTCACCAGAAAAAATAGTTCCGTCGAACCCCATCCGGATTCTTCAACTAAATCCTGAATCTCTTTGATCCACTGTTCGATTGAAACGCTCCCCGTTCCGTCGAACTTTTCAATCGAATTCCTGGCTTCGCAGAAGCTCCGAGAGAATTCATCTCCCCCCAGCTGTTTAGCTGGTTGTCCGTCGTCCACGCGCGTGTCTTTTGATGATGAAGTCCCGTGCACCCTTTTCAGATGGCCAAAATCGGACAAGCTTACCACGAGATTTCTGGCAAGACACTTCTTGTCAGAGTCTGTGGGCAAGCCTAATATCGAAGAGATAATTACCAGGTCCGATTGAGAGAAGTCACTGCAAACGGCTTTTGCTTTGCGCTCTCGACTAGCGGCGCCAAAATTAAAGCCTTCGAAGAGCTTCAATTTCCGCCTCGTGTGTCGATTGCCTTCTTCGTCAAAAATAAGTTTAAAAAGCTTTTTGACGTCCTCAAAATCGAAGTCTGTCAAGTTTCTCTCGATATTGACATGCTGGCCAAGATTCTTCATTCTTCTAGGGCACAATTTTTTCACCAGAATATCAACAAGATTCCACGTCACGTTCCGTCATTTCGTCATCAAATCGTCTCCCGGTAAGATAAACTTTTTATGATTCATCCCGGACGCGAGCACCCATTTGTAGGGGGCGGGGTGGTTTCACCCCCTACGATTTATCCTGGACAGGCCTCCACTTGTAGAAGGCGCGGGTTTCACCCTCTTCGCTCATAGGGGTGAAAATAAACAATAACACACATTCACTTCTTTATATATATATTTATTTACAAAAAAGGGGTTATATACATATTCGTGTCTAGGGGTCGTCATGAAACATCATAATACACGTAATTAATTAATACATCGTACACTTGCTATCAAATCGACAAGCTAACACATCGATAAGCATGTCATCGACCAGGGCTCGTTTCTAACTGACTGACTGGCTTTCAGCTGCGACCAACATTCCTTTAGTCGCCACCCATACACTTACACGCACACATGCATATAAGTGGGGTGAGGGTGTCGGCAGCTTACAGCCCTTGTCAACGACTGCCTCCCAGCTGAAACACGTACACCCACACACATGCATATGAGTGTCAACCGGACAGCCTCTTGAACACAAAAGGTTCGCTACAAAGAAAGAATGCGGCCTTCGCAAGGGCAGAAAGCCCAAACATCTGTCGAACACATGATTTTAAACAGAATTTACTTATTAATTAAATGCTTAATTAATCAAATCCTACATTATCTAGCCAGGAAAAGATATAAACAAATACTGAAATACTAATACATAATATCACTTTGTGTAAGTATGTAGGTATGTATTTACATATAGGAGAAGCTATTTTCAAGTATAATATTTACGAAAAGTAAAATTAGAAGCTCACTATGAGCTAAAAAATAATAAAGTTCTTATTTCTACATTATTAACTATCTTTTTTGTATAACAAATTTCAATAGAATTATATTTTATCCGCGGTCCAAGACAATTTTTTTTTCTTCAAATGTGGCCCGTGTAAGCCAAAAGGTTGGACACCCCTGTTATAGAATATAGAATATAGTATAGCTTTACACTGGAATTTTAATCAGTCGCCGGAAAATTTTACGATAATTAGATACGATAGATAAATTGTAGATATTTGACGGAAATTTCTGAAGTTCGTCTCAAAGAGGATATTAAATCATTGGTCCAGTAGCGTTTTTGAATTCGATTTCTGATGGGGTGGCAGACCTTGAGAATGTAATAAAATTAATTCATCATAATTCACATTTTAAATTGACTTTGGCATGTAAAAAATTGTATTTTGACAAATGCAATTTTTTATCATTCAAAAAACTCCTTTAGTTCTAATATAGTCGGATTAGATTATAAATAATATTATTTTTTAAAGACTTCTTCTTCAAAGTGCAATACTCGATTACGAGCGTCGGCGATTACTATGGAGAACCCGAGTAAACTCGATCCTTTAATTTATTTAGTTTTAATATTTACAGATACAACATTGTAAATCAATACATTTCAAGTACAACAGATATACATGATTATATGAAATTTACAAATGTTTCTTATAAGTACTTTACTGCCCTATGAGCTTATACTACTAATATATTTTAATTTTGTTCATAATAATTAATAATATTTACAAATATGAGTATAATTATTTTACATTATGGAGAGTATCCTCTCCATAGTAATTTCCCTGGGCAGATTTTTACAGGGGTGGTTTCCCATTGCCTTCCCGTGAAGGAATCAGATTTTAGCCAGTCAAATATTTGCAGCGAGTCATGTTTAACCCACGCTAGCTCTATTAGAAGACATGCACTTTAACCACTCGACCAACCTGACTGCGTATCATTAATGTTTAATTGAATATAACATTTTAAATAGTATTACGAGTAATTGAATTTGGTGTTAATATTAATTTAATAAATAAATTTAAAAATTCAAGTCATATACACAGAAAGGCCCCGATTAATCGACTTTCGATTAATTCCCTCAATCCTTCCTGGCTATGAGCCAATTTCCGACTTTCATTTCCGGATTATCAGTCAATCTCTCTGTTAGTCGAAACTCTCTCAGCCTCGTTTAGGGCAGATAAAAAAAAGCAAAAATGTAAAATATATGATATATGTTTATATATACAGGGTGATTCATCGATCTGTCCTCTATTCATAAGTCTTATAATTCTTTTATTTTAAGTCAGTGAAAAACTCTTCAAATATAATTTATATAATATATTATTGTCTATCTACGTACCATATGCATTTATAAACAGGGTGCTCCGTTTAAGTGCAACAATATGTACCTTTACATTTCTTAATGGAACACCCTTTAGGTATATGTATATATATTTATTTATTTTGATAGTCAATTTTTTTCGGCCTTTCTACCCATTTACGATACTACTTATTATTATTATTTTTTTAATTTGTCTCTACCCCGGGGTCAGATTTTAGCCGGATGCCTCGAGTCGGATTCGAACCCGGGTCCACTCGGTTAGCAGGCTGGCACGCTAGCCCTAGCCTAACCCGAACCCTTTGATAGTAAATTAGATTCCCTTTAAAAAAGTATTAAGTAATAAGGGGTCTAAAATGATAAATTAAGAAGTTATTTACTTTTATTCGTTGAATGATATTTTTGTATCATGTTATTAATAACAAAGTAAGCTATGGAAGGAATAAAGGTAAATAACTTCTTAATTTATAATTTTAGACCCAAGGGGGGTCGGATAGGCTAGGTGGTAGCGTGTCAGCCTGCTAACCAAGTGGACCCGGGTTCGAATCCGACTCGAGGCATCCGGCAAAAATCTGACCCCCGGGCTAGAGACAAATTAAAAAAAAAAAATTAATAGTATCGTAAATTGGCTTATAGCTGGAGGGGCCGAAAAGCCAAAAAAAAGGAAATAAATAAATAATTTTAGACCCCTTATTACTTAATGCTATTTTAAAGGGAATCTTATTTACTATCAAAATAAATAAGTATATATAGGGTGTTCCATTAAGAAATGTAAAGTTAGATATTTTTGCGCTTAAACGGAGCACCCTGTATACAAATGCATATGTTCGTAGATGATACAATCTGTCCAGACAGAAGGAACATTGCAGCAACGTTGCGAACCTTGCACAACATTGCCAACATTGCAGCAACGTTGCTGCAACATTGCAGTGGCAACGTTCAAATGTAACATTGCAGCAACATTGCTGCAACATTGCAGTTGCAACATTGAATTAAAAAAATTAGTAATTAAATTTTTTTAAAAATTTAACTAAATTTTTTATTTTTTATTTCTAATTTTACTGGAAAATATGTTATAATTATAATATGATATATATATATATATATATATTAAAATCTCTTTCAAATGACATTTGGCTATAATTATCGAAAGCGCCATCTGCTTTGAGCTTTGCTCGCCAGCCACCCAGCTGGGCAGATGAACGCGAGGTGTTAGACCACTTTCACAATTATCCATTCACTTAAATAAAGGTTAGTAAGCGAAATGTATTAAAATATTATTTGAAGTAAGAAATACATTATTTTAATTGTTATTCGTAATTTTATTTTCAGGTTTACATGCTGTATTGCAAGTATTTTTCAAATCAGTTGTTTTGAAAGACAAAGAAGCTTGTCTGTGGGCCGCCGGTGCGGGCGCGTGCACTGGTCTGTCTGCCCCACAGGAGCAAGATGATAGTGGCGGATTCCTTCAAAGTGACGGAGACGAAAGTATGGAACGCGTTGCCGGTTGAATTGAGGAGGATAGTGCGCCCTGAACCTTGTGAGGCAGAACTCCCCCGGCACTTAGCCTAGCAGTGTAATATTGTTTGCTATTATTCTAAGTTACTTTATTGGAATGTTTTATGTTACGCTAATAAAAATAATGTATTATTTAATTTTTGTAATATTTCGATGTATATATTGTACGATAAAGGGGCCTAACGGCCCTATAGATACAATTAAATAAATAAATAAATAAAAATAAATAAACTATCATCATAAGACTGATCTCACATTTTTTTTTAATGCAATCGAATGCAAGAAGAAGTGCACCAGTAAAGATGCAGCCCCTATGGAACTCGAAATATTATTGTAATGTATCTGTACTTGCCATTTTATATTAATAAACGAAACTTATTTCATCATAAAATATTATTTCTTATTCATTTTTCCTGCAACATTCCTGCAACATTCCTGCAACATTCCCGCAATGTTCCTGCAACGTTGGCAATGTTCTGCAAGCAACGTTCGTGCAAAGTTCAGAGGCGGACATAGGAATGTTGCTTGCAACGTTCATTTCTGTCTGGGAGAATATATATATAAATTATATTTGAAGAGTTTTTCTCTCTGACTTAAAATAAAAGAGTTATAAAAGTTATAAAGAGAGATCAATGAATCACTCTGTAGTACATTTGATATATAATATATTATGTATCGCATTCGATTATTTTTTTCTTTTATTCACTACTACAAGAGTTATATCGTTCCAAAATTTGTCAATCATATTGACTTTATGTCAATATAATTTACCTGACGAGCTGTTACCCCGGGCTAACATGAGATAATATTTGACAATTTGTGGTGATCTGGATGACAAATTAATTATCTATTATGTTTTATTTTTGCTAATTGATTTATCTATTATGTGTAATTGACAATCGTTTTGATACAATTATTAGGTAAATAATTGAATTAATTTTAAAATAAAAATATTCGTGATTTTGTTTTATGTTTTGAAGAGTGTTTGACTTCTGAATGACATATATATATATATATATTTTTAAAGTAGTTCTTTCACGAATGCAAAAATTCAAGAAAGTCTTCGAAACTTGGAATACTACGATCATTAAATGCATAACAAACTCACTGTTAAAATTTGAAGACGATTTATAACACCAAACACGAAATAATTCTTAAAAATTAAAAACTAATATTTGTTAGAATAATATATTCGGAGTAACTTAAAAAAAAATTGAAATTGTTTACTCATGTAGTTTTGATAAAAAATAAAAAAAAAACATATTTGGGCGATTATTTTTAGTGGAAGGGATAAAATATCAATGGCTTGGAAACGATCCATTCATAAATAGAATATAGTAGCGTAAAAAGTACAGTCACGTTAAAAAAACATAACCTAAAATTTTAACACCGTTCATATTTATAGAGTGGTTACGAGGCTAAAACTTTTGTGTGGATTGTCGCGAAAGAACTACCTTAAATCTGCTATCTTTGAACCCTTAAGAGGTAACTAACCCCAATTTACAATTTTCAGGTATAAAAAGATATGATAGGAAGTTGTGCATTGGCGTATTTAGAGAGAGTTGTCCTAGGGGGACAGCCGGCCAGCTGATTGGCCACCACAATGTTCCATTTTCGGTAATCCGATTATAGATCATCTAACCTAACTTAGTAGAATTGACCAATTCTGAAAGTAACGAAATAATTTAACGAGAAATACATAAGTGAGGCCTCGTAATAATGGAGTTTCGATTTTTCTAGGGGGGGGGGGGGCAATGAGTTTTTATAGGGGGAGGAGGGACTGCTCCCATTGTACCCCCTAACTATGTCCGTGGAGTTGTGGTTCTCTATATTCGGTAGAAACGTAATGGCTATATTAAACATCTTTATAGAATATTGAATGGCTAGTATCTGCAAAATCTGATCAATACAAATTTTGATATTTAAATATTCCTTTGATTTTTTTTTTGATTTTTCAATAAAATATAAATTCAATGAATTGAAAAATTAGAAGTAAAAAACAAATTATAAAACTTATCTTGTTGACATGTTTGTTGTTTACAGTTTTTATATGTTTATTCATCGCAGTCAATTTATTTCTGATCCATTTAACAATTAGTAGCTACGCAAGAGGGAATGGGATGCGAATTTTGTTGAAATTGTGACAATCAAATAAAAAAATTATAAATGAAAATAAAAAAGAGTGTGTAAATAAATAGAGATAGAGTGTCATGTGATTAATATAAATATTCATTTATACAAGTAAAAATAAACTGCAACGGATCGTTGCTAAACTTTATCCAAATTCACTTGAAATATTAATATGTTTATTCCTTTATTATTAATCACATATCGCTTGCAATTTGTAGTCAATGTTGACTTTAATTTAAAAATAATGATCGATTCTCATTTAATAGTCGAGGAATAACCATTCTACATTAGAATTTGGATGTTTCGGTTATTATTTGTAACCATTGCTGAAGAGCATGGAGGAATCGACTTAAAATCAAAAATAACGATCGATTCTTATCTAATACTAGCTGAATAACCTTATTGCATTCCATTTTTGATGTTTTGGCTATTAATGGCAACCTCTACTGATAATGTGGAAGAATCGACTTAAAATCAAAAAGACTAAATTCTTTTATGACAAACAACTCAACTTTGAGTTATAATAATAAAAACTAAGATACGAGGTAGGTTTCACAAAAAAGAAATAAAACAAAATTGAGTTTTGAGTTCGATATATTTCGGGGGTTAGCCCATCATCAGGAGTCTAAGAAAACTGATTACATATTGGAAAAATAGTTTTACAAGTAAGAATTTTTAAAATTTTTTAAAAATGTATGTGGTGGGGGAATGTAGGGGAAGAGGGGGGGGTAGTTGTTCTAAGGATTAATATTTTCTATTGAGATTTGAGCTGGGTGAAAGGGATCTATCTATACCTGCTATTATAATAGCGAATGGACAGGTACCTGAGAAGGTACAACTTAAAAGGTATATAAGAGAGTGCAATTACCCTAGTATAATGTGCAAACAATGAAAGGAATGTTTATTTAATTTATTATAACATATAATCAATAATTGTATTTTTATACACTTCCAATTGATTATTTAAAATATTTGAATTATTAGAGAGGGCTATTTTTATCTCGGTGGATTCCAGGAGGTCCAATTTAAGGCCTTTTCTTTCGAAATGAATGGGGATAGGGTTATTATTAGAGGGTGAATGGTTAGATTCATGTAAGTGAATTGCGAAGGCTGAGGTCGAATCTAAATTAATGTTATCGGATTTGTTGAGGTGGTTAAGGGCTCTTACATGCTCGGAGTAACGTATTTTGAAAGCGCGACCTGTCTGCCCAATATAAAAAGCGTCGCAATCTTGACAAGTTAATTTATACACTCCTGATTTGTCTAATTTATCAATTTTGTCTATTTTATTGTTAATTAATTGAGAGCCTAAATTGTTGTTGTTGTATAAAGCAGGAGTGATTCCATATGATCTAAGGGTATAAGCTAATGGAGATGTCAGATGATTAGAAATGAAGGGTATTCTTCTATATATTTTTTCGGTTCCAGATTCTAATGAGTGTAAGTGTGAGATAGTGAATTTACGTTTGATTTTATTATAAATTTTGTTGATAGTCGAAATGTTATATCCATTATTCAGGGCTATATTCTGAATGATGTTAAGCTCTTTATTGAAATTTATAGTATTCATAGGTATACTGAGGAGTCTATGAATCATTGAATAGAATGCTGCAAATTTTGTATTAATGGGGTGATTAGATGAGAAGGGAATGACTGTGTCCGTGAAAGTGGGTTTTCTATATATTTCATAGTGTAATTTTTGATGTGAAATAGTTATTTGAAGGTCCAAGAAAGCGAGAGTATTATTTGTACCTATTTCAGAAGTAAATTGTATATTTTCATGGAGAGTATTAAGATATTGTTGGAATAGATTAATTTGTCTTTTAGTGCCAGACCATATGACAAAAATATCGTCTACGTATCTACGCCAGAACACAATATCTTTGAAATAGTGGTTGGTTGGGCTAAGAATGGTTTGTTCTAAATGAGACATATAAATTTCTGAAAGCAAGGGGCTAAGGGGACTACCCATGGCTAATCCTTTTGTGGTTTATAGTAGTTATTATTAAAGAGAAAATAATTTTGGTTTAGGCATAGGTCTAGTAATTGGCGAATATGATTATTTCGAGATGGGTCTGTAATATTTAAGTTAATAAGTTCATCTAATATTATTTTTAAGTCCGAAAGCGGGATCGAGGGGAAAAGATTTTTAACGTCGAACGAAATGAGTTTGTAGGAGATTTTGAATATTTATATGTTCTAAAGCCTGTGTAAGTTCTAGGGAATTTTGTGAATCCTACCTCGTATCTTAGTTTTATTATTATATTAAAATGTTTCACCTAGAACCAACACCAAAAACATGAAAGTTATCAACTTGAGTTGTTTAAAAAAAGAATTTAGTCTTTTTGATTTTAAGTCGATTCTTCCACATTATCAGTAGAGGTTGCCATTAATAGCCGAAACATCAAAAATGGAATGCAATAAGGTTATTCCGCTAGTATTAGATGAGAATCAATCGCTTATTTTTGATTTTAAGTCGATTCCTCCATGTCTTCAGCAATGGTTACATAATAAAAACCGAAACGTCAAAAATCAAATATAGAATGGTTATCCCTCAAGTACTAGATGAGAATCAATCGCTATTTTTGATTTTAAATCGATTCCTCTATGTCTTCAGCAATGGTTACCAATAAAAACCGAAACGTCAAAAATCCAATAAAGAATTGTTATTCCTCAAGTATTACATCAGAATCAATCACTATTTTTGATTTTAACTCGATTCCTCCATGTCTTCAGCAATGGTTACCAATAAAAACCGAAACGTCAAAATTCAATATAGAATGGTTATTCCTTAATTACTAGATGGCGAGAATCAATCGCTAGTTTTGATTTTAGATCGATTCCTCTATGTCTTCACCAATGGTTGCCAATAAAAACCGAAAAATGGGGTCCCGGGAGAGAGGTTTGGATTTTTTTTCTTACTCTACAGTAAACTATTTGTTATCTGTGAGGCCCTTAGGAAAAACAAGAAAAAAGCCAGACTATTTACTTATCTACTAATAATAGTATATTATACAACAAGGAGAGAAATGCATTATTATCTCGAGGTGCAATTTGGGGGCCAGAGGGCGAAGCCCGAGAGGCTTCAAAATGCCGAGGAATAAATAGGGATTCTCTCCTGAGGTGCTTCAGGTAATATACTTTTTTTTCACGACCTCACATTTAAAACGAATATTCAAATAAAATATTGACACATTAATTTTTCACAATCAAATTAAATTAAGTATATAGTTGTCTACGTATTTCTTGTTTTCTTGTCTTTTTGTTGCTATAACAACAAATTACATTTATTTCATCTATTTTATTTATAACTAGCTAGCCAGGGAGCACGCCCCCTGGACCCCCAACCTCCCACGAATCCCACCCTCACACTACACTCCCCCCCGACCCATCCAGCACCCCTACCCCCGCACCATGAACCCGTGCCCAACCCCCGCCCCCATACCACAGAACCCAAACCTCACCCCCACTCCAACCCACCACACTCCCCGAAACCCACCCAGCACCCCAACCCCCGCCCCCACACCACCACCCCAACCCTCACCCCACCCACCTCGGGCCCCCAACCCACGAACCCCAACCTCACCCCCACTCCAACCCACCACACTCCACGAAACCCACCCAGCACCCCAACCCCCGCCCCCACACCACCACTTCAACACTCTAACCTGCACCCCCACCTCGGACCCCCACCCCGTACCACCCCACTACGCCACTGGACCCTCACCTGAACCCCCCATCCACCAACCTTGCACCACCCCCGTGCCCCCCCCCCTACTCCGCCATACTCCCTCACTCCACCGCCATTCCACTCCGCGCATCCCATGCCCTAACCCACCCCCACTCCACCCCCGCACCCAGTTTTTGCATTTCTAGCCTTCTAGTGACCCACAGATTATGTAAACAAAATTTGGTTGAGTTTGGTCCAAGAGCAAGAATTTTCATTTTTTGACCCCCCCCCCCATTTTGGGTGGTTAGTTTTTGCATTTCTAGCTCTCTAGAGGCCTACAGATTATGTATACAAAATTTGGTTGAGTTTGCTCCAAGGGCAAGAATTTATATATTTTTCTCCTTCCCCCCTTTTTGGGTGGTTTTTGGGGGGAATTTTTTTAAACAAAAGTTGTCAGAAATCACATCCCCTACAACTTTGCTCATTATAAAATTTCCCGTAGAGTTAATAGTTTAAGAGTTATTTGATAATTTTCATTCGTGCACCCCCCCCCCCCAAACCCCCTTTTGGGGTCAAAATATCAAAACGTTATATAGCTAAAAACGTAAGTTAGAAGACCTCTGATACAAATATGAAATTTCATAATAATCCCTTCAGCCGTTTTGACGTGAATCGTGAGCAACTTTTCGCGGAAACCACTGAAACAGACAGACATACAAACAGACATACAGACAGGAATTTTGTTGAGGGTGTTTTCGTTCATAACTTTGCTTGAAACGTGTGCAACCAAAATTTGGCGTGATTTGGACCAATGTACAGACAAAACCTTAATTTTATATATATAGATTATTTCCCACGGGATATAATGTATATTAGCTCCCGTAGGATATAATGTAGACATTGCTATCCCTAGTTTAATGTCATTGAAACTAATTTCTACACCGGGTCGTGAAAAAATATTTTTAGCTTTTAGGGATAGTTTCTTTCGCGACAATCCAGACATAAAGGTTTTAGCCTCACTAACTTTCCCTCTATACATATGAACGGTGCCACAAATTTTTGGTTATGTTTTTTAACGTGACTGTACTTTTCACTACTACTATATCCTCTTTATGAATGGATCGTTTCCAAGCCATTGATCTTATATCCCTCCACACTAAAAATAATCGCCCAAATATGTATTTTTTATTTTATTTTTTATCAAAATTACGAGGTGAGGTAAACAATTTCAATTTTTTTTTAAGTTACTCCGCATATATTATTCTAACAAATATTATTTTTTCATCAAGGCCGGTGAAAGTCCTTCAATGAAAAAATAAACTGCAACGGATCGTTGCTAAACTTTATCCAAATTCATTTGAAATATTAATATGTTTGTTCCTTTATTATTAATCAGATATCACTTGCAATTTGTGGTTCATATTGACATTAATTCAAAAATAATTCTCATTTAATAGTCGAGGAATAACCATTCTCCATTGGATTTTTGACATTTCGGTTTTTATTGGTAACCATTGCTGATGACATAGAGGAATCGACTTAAAATCAAAAATAGCGATTGATTCTCATCTAATACTTGAGGAATAACAATTCTACATTAGGTTTTTGACGTTTCGATTATTATTGGTAACCATTGCTGAAGACATGGAGAAATCGACTTAAAATCAAAAATAACGATCGATTCTCATCTAATACTAGAGGAATAACCTTATTGCATTCCATTTTTGATGTTTTGACTATTAATGGCAACCTCTACTGAAAACGTGGAAGAATCGACTTAAAATCAAAAAGACTAAATTCTTTTATGGCAAACAACTCAAACTTGAATAAGGTTATTCCTATAGTATTAGATAAGAATCGATCGTTATTTTTGATTTTAAGTCGATTCCTCCATGTCTTCAGCAATGGTTACCAATAATAATCGAAACGTCAAAAACCGAATGTAGAATTGTTATTCCTCAAGTATGATGAGAATCAATCGCTATTTTTGATTTTAAGTCGATTCCTCTATGTCTTCAGCAATGATTACCAATAAAAACCGAAATGTCAAAAATCCAATATAGAATGGTTATTCCTCAAGTACTAGATGAGAATCAATCGCTATTTTTGGTTTAAAGTCGATTTCTCTATGTCTTCAGCAATGGTTACCAATAAAAACCGAAACGTCAAAAATCCAATATAGAATGGATATTCCTCAAGTATTAGATGAGAATCAATCGCTATTTTTGATTTTAAGTCGATTCCTCCATGTCTTCGGCAATGGTTACCAATAAAAACCGAAACGTCTAAAATCCAATATAGAATGGTTATTCCTCAAGTACTAGATGAGAATCAATCGCTATTTTTGGTTTAAAGTCGATTTCTCTATGTCTTCAGCAATGGTTACTAATAAAAACCGAAACGTCAAAAATCCAATATAGAATGATTATTCCTCAAGTACGAGATGAGAATCAATCGCTATTTTTGGTTTAAAGTCGATTTCTCTATGTCTTAAGCAAAGGTAACGGATAAGAAAACAACGCAGTTGCTATGGTTACTTATAAAAATTTCTCCCAAATTTTTAGCATTTTACAGAGAGAAGCCTATCCATTCTTACTTAAGCAAGGCTAAATGAGCTATATTAAAACTTTCAAATGAATAAATTTTAAAGAATTTAAAAAATTAAAAAAAAGTACTCTCTTACTCTAGAGTAAAGTACTTTAAAATATAATTTTACTAAAAACTTTATTTAACCTTTTTTGTGGTCCCCAAGGTACTTAATTAGGATATTAAATTTCATCAAAATTGGTTAAGTCAGTTTCAAGATATTTAGAAAAAACTAAAAAGTACTGTAATAAAGTACTAATGTTTGTGGGCCGATATGTACCAAAAACTAATCAGCGCTTCATTTTGTTAAAAGAATGCCAGGTTTTCAATTTCATTTCAATCGGTGCAGCGGTGTGGAAAAAATCGTGGGCCAAAAAAACGATAACATACATACATCCATCCATCCATACATACATACATACATCCGCACGCACTAAATGAAAAAATCGCACTTTTTGGCCTCTCGACGAGACCCCATGTAATTTTTGGCAAAACCGTCACGTGCTAAAATTCAACCTAATTGAATACTACAATTTGTGACTTTAATTGAGTCCATGGGTTCCGTAGTCTTTACCTGAGGACCCTTTGAAGCCACGCTTGCCCCGAGAGCGATTACAATACTTTACCCATGCTTTGCATTGGATAAAGTAAAATAAAATAATGATAATTTTCCCACCCTTTCCCAACTTTCCATATGTAAAAATTTTATTTTTAATTGCAATTATTTCATGTTTGATGTGGTAAATCGTCTTTTAAATTTTAACAGTGTGTTTATTATGGCTTTTAATGACTTATATTCCAAGTTTCGAAGATTTCTTGAATTTTTGAATTTGTGAAAGAACTACCTTAATGAAAAAATATTGTTAAAATTTTATTCACACCCGATAACAAAATAAGTTTCATCCTGGATATGAACATAAACAGTTTTTAAATTTCAATTACATTACTGTAGTTTATTTTAAAGTTATCCAATATAAACCTACAAAGATTTATCATTTATTCCAACATATGGAGCATTATACATGAGAAGGGGCCCAGTCGTCTCGTGAGAACTTAGAATAGGCATTTCAAATTCCAGTGAAATCATATTCAATCAATCATTAGAAGGGACCCATATTCGATGTTTGCCCATGGCCCGGAATTTCTCTGGGCGGCTCCTGAGTAATATACCTATATACAAATAATTAATTACAGTAAATTAAAATAAAAGTCAGAAAATAATTTTTCATATACCTATAATTTTGTGTGTGTGTGTGTGTCTGACTAATTTAATCATTTGTATTTGATTTTTTATTTTCTGTAAAAAAATTCGAATTCTATTATTTTTCCAATTTTTCAGGTACGCCTAAATCCAAAAAAATGAAAATCTCTCTCTCTCTATATATATATATCTATCTGCGTGGGTGTGGTCAATTTTTTTTGGCACTAGAACGAACTGAACGATTCTGCGTTCTTGACTAGTGATAAGATAGAGAAATGAGACCGACAAAAAATTATGACTTTACGTTTTTGAATTATCGTAGATTATGGGAATCTAGACAGATCGACATTAGATATTATTATGGGACCTGAATGAACTTTCTACGACCTTTCGTTTTCCGCTATCGTGGGTATAGAAATCAGAATTAACATACATGAACAAATGAACATTTCTCAGTTCCAAACATTTTTCAAACCAAAACACAAACAGTAAAGAAAGCAAAATATTAATTAAGTACTACTTAAAAATAATAATAATAATACTCCTCCAGACTATTTATTTTTATTTCAAATTATTTATTTCCAGTAATGAAGCTGTTGAAGCTTTTATTTTTGTGATTAATTTTATTAGGATTTGAATTTTTAGTTAAATCACACATAATTAATTAGGGTTTTTATAGAAAAATTGTAATTGAAAAAAGGCGCCGCAAATCGGAAAAGTTTGGAAACCTTTGATTTAAGGGATTAATAAATACAGTGGACTTCCGTATAACGCGATCGCGTAAAACGCGTCGAAATAATTGAGACTAGTACTCATATAACGCGATAAACAGTCCCGTACAACCCGTAAGATAAATTTTACATTTTCACATAGTTTCGGATTTGTGAAGTTGACGAATCAGGGTTTAAAAAAAATATTAATAAATACACATTTAAGAGAAAAATAATTTTATTCAACTTTTAATAAAAATAAAGGGAGTCGGGTTGTCCGAGCTGGCTAAGGCGATGGTCGTTGATGACGATGCTCAACCGGAAGGCCCGGGTTCGAGCCTGGCTAGCATATAAAATTTCGACTGGCTAAAACTCGGCTCCCTCATTAACCTTACTAACACTTTACTGATGTGCTGTCTAAATGGGCTTTGTTCCAGGTGACAATAAATAAATAAAAAATAAATAAAAATAAAAATACAGGTATGCACCTCAGTATATTTAACATTTACTCACTATCGGAAGTATCAACAAATAAGTTCCAACAATGCCTTCTTGTTAAATAGATCTGATAATGTAACTTCCGAATAAAGGGTTTTCCTATTACGAGGAACGTATCCCCCGCGAGTCCAGTGTAATTAATTTTAAGAATCCAATCTGCTGTAGATAAAATAGTTAACTACCATCTTCCCAATTGGGAAAAAATATTAGATAAATCGATATTTCAAGGAATAGTGTTTTATCCAACAGAATCTGAAAAATACAGTAAATTACAAGGTAGATACAGGTTATTTGATAAGGGAGTATACAATTTTTTCGAATTGAAAAAAAATAGGCGTTTTGGAATTTTTAATTAATTTACTTTGGTGTGCCGTGACGTAGATATAGGGCTAGTCAATGACCTTTTCTTTATCTGATCATTAAGGATAATTGGTTGATATAACATTTGACGTTAATTAAATCTAATGAATTTTTTTCATTTGGTTCTGATGTATATATGTATGTATTGTTTTGTGTAGATATTTTCGCTAATTTTGTGTAAAGTGATGTGTCTGTCATATTGGTGAGCTGGTGGGTGAGTACTGTGAAATTTTAACACCTGTAATTATCAAGCAATTAATACCCTTTGAACCCACAAACAAACTCATCATTATCTGATTCTACAGTTTCAGAGGAAGAGGTGCCGTAGTGTCCTCGAAATATTTGGATTAACCACTTGAATAATTATATAAATAAACATATCTAGTACGTACCAAGCCCGTTAAAAGTTATCTTGTTATTTACTAAAAAAGAACGAAGCGCTGTATCGAAAGGAAGGGAAGAAAAAGTAAAATCAACTAGTGTGGACACCACACGACTTTCACATTCTCATTTATTTGAAGTCACACTCCTAATTTACATCCTCTTCCTTTATTTCAATCGGATTAAAATTTATACACGACTAATAACTCATTGCCTCTTAATAAGTACAGTAATTTTTTAAAAAATCGTTAGTGCCGTTTTTGAGAAAATCAAAAAACATCTTTCATGTAAATGTACACTTCCGGTGTTCCGATTTCAACCAAAAGGTTGCTGTACTCCTTCTAGTCTATATTGGGCTCAAGTTTTAAATTTCGTAGCTCTGAGACTTATGGTTGCGAAACGCAGGGGGTACATACGTACATACATACGCACTGACCAATAGATTTTTGGCCTCTTGGGACCACTATATCCGGTTTTATGTCCTAAATCCGGTTTGCAACTATTAAGGGCATTGATTTCTTCCACCTAGAAGTTTCAAAATGAAATTAACTTTTTTCATCTCTCAGATACAAGTTCTCAAAGAGTCAGGACCCCGGCAGGCGATCGCAATACTTCACATTTATATATTCTATAGAATTTAAATATGAAAGTAAAAATCAAAGGTTATAGAATGCAATTAAAAGTCATTTAATTTTTTTTTAAGAATTTAAGAAGTGCTTCTTTAACAAGTATCTCTTATAGGGATGATGTTCAATTTACTGTAATAAATAATAGTAAGTACTGTCTTTTATGAATGTTTAAATATTGCATTTATTTATTTATTTATTGAAGCTTAAATAATAATTTCTATGAAACTCTGAATATTATTCAAACTCGTTTAATACCTGTTAAAGGGTGTATACGAGTATCTATATGGAGAAGAAAGATAGATAGACAAGGTTCATTATTCATCCCTCTCTAACCTCAGGGGAATATACTAGTATGTTGATTTAAGAAATACAATGATAAAATATTTACAATTTTACAATTGTTCTATCAATTGCTTATGAAAATTGATAATTTATAGGTTTTGCTTTCGAAGAGAAGAATGATAACAAATAATACATTATTCATTTCATTTTACGTTATCCTAAAGAGACATCAAAGAATCGTGACGTTTGTAAAAAAAGTATTCGAGTTGAAAACAAAACTTTTCTTAGCCATCTTAAAGAAAAAAAAAAGGAAAAAATTCTGGCATCTCATTCTTTATTCTTCACTTAATTTTATGTTTCAAAAACATTTTTGACGAATAAAATATGAGTTTCTAGAATTTATATGTCGAATCTTTTAAAATGAGATGCGCTGTATATTGTATTTTTTTTTTTTTTTTTAATGCAATCGAATGCAAGAAGGGGTGCACCAGTAAAGGTGTAGCCCCTATGGATCTCGAAAGACCCTTGCATTACCGAAGAGAAGGGAAAGTTGATTAAGTGAGAGGGTGTAGACGTAGGTGTCTATGCACCCTGGTTTTGAAGGTTTGAAGATCATAGGTGCTGGGAAAGATAGAGGCTGGGGAGAGAGTTCCAGTTCCTTGAAGTCATGGGGATATATGTATAAATTGAGTAGTCCCAAAAAGAAAGGACGGTGAGATATTTATTATAGGTAAAGGAACATAATTTGGAGGTCACTGAGTTTTTCATCCTTTTCTGAAATTCGATTGAGAAATCTGAAATTTAATTGAGCTTTCCTCAAATACAATTGGAAAATGTGGTAATCCCAAATGAAGATTTTTATTCGAGATTGTAATTTAGAGAAGGGAACAGAAATATATCTCGAGTTAATCTGATTGGAAGCGATCGCTCTGACCAGGAGAAAAAGTAATTATAATCAATAGATTACGAGTTAGTTTGTATCAATTTAATTAATTTTGTATTTGAAGGGTTTGCTGCTAAAAGGATGGTAGCTCCATCCTATTGATGTTGGGAGATATTAACACTATCTTGTGAATAAAAAAATCTTTTGTTTGGTACAAGAAGAATGTAGCTCCAATCGTTATTTCCAGCGTTGCTCAACAGATGGAGCTGCCCGTCATTTTGAATTTTGTCGTTGTTTTGAATTTTTTAAACGTTTTTTTTTGGTTTCCCAAAAACTGAAAAAATTGGAGCTACCTCCTTTTAGCAGCAAATCCTTCATTTCTTGAAAAACGAGGCATTACGATTATAATATATATCTTGCTAATTTTCAAGACTATTTCGATTTTCAGCTATATAGTGTAGTAAATCGCAGTTGATGGAGATAAGAGTGTAGTAGATTTAATTACATTAAATATTTGATTAATAATATAATAGTTTTGTTTGTATGACTCCACTCTAAATGAAATTGATTGTTATAACATATAGTCAAAATCTTGTTTTTGTGCGATGGAGGCTCTAAAGTCGTTTGTATTTTTATTACTTTATCCAATGCGAAACATGGGGAAAGTATTGTAATCGGTCGCGCGGCAAGCGAGACTTCAAAGGGTCCTCAGGTAAAGACTACGGAACCCATGGACTCAATTAAAGTCACAAATTGTAGTATTCAATTAGGTTGAATTTTAGCATGTGACGGTTTTGCCAAAAATTACATGGAATCTCGTCCAGGGGTCAAAATGTGCGATTTTTTCATTGTGTGCGTGCGGATGGATGTATGGATGATGTTATCGTTTTTTTCGTCCACGATTTTTTCCACACTGTTGCACCGATTAAAATGAAATTGAAAACCTACCATTATTTTAAACAAAATGATTAGTTTTTGGTACATTTCGGCCCACAAACATTATTACTTTATTTCAATACTTTTTTAGTTTTTTCTAAATATCTTGAAAATTACTTAACCATTGCTGAAGACATAAAGGAATCGACTCTACGTTGGATTTTTGACGATTCGGTTTTTATTGGTAACCATTGTTGAAGACATAAAGGAATTACTTAAAATCAAAAATAGCGATTGATTCTCATCTATTACTTGAGGAATAACCATTCTACATTAGATTTTTGACGTTTCGGTTATTATTGGTAATCATTGCTGAAGACATGGAGGAATCGAGCTTGAGTTGTTTACCACAAAAGAATTTAGTCTTTTTAATTTTAAGTCGATTCTTCCACGTCTTCAGTAGAAGTTGCAATGCAATAATGTAATAATGTCATTCCTCTAATATTAGATAAGAATCGATAGGTATTTTTGATTTTAAGTCGATTCCTCCATGTCTTCAGTAATGGTTACTAGTTGCGCCAATCGCAACCGTGAGCTTATTGCATGTGTGATCATCGTTTTTACGATTTTTGTGCAGAAAAAATATCTCTAGGGCAGTGTTCGTCAACTCGATAGAACAGCGCGAGGGAGGCGCTCGCTCTGGGAACAGCCATAAACAAATTTATGTTTATTTATATAATTAATTTTTTCTCATTCTTGTGGAATCAACGAATCTGTGCAGATCATGTTCTGCTAATCAGAGTCCAGTCTCCCATTTTACTCTCATATTTTTATTTGTTGATGTTCTTTCTTCCCCATATCAATTGTGTATTGATAGAATATCAGCTAGTGAGTTGATATTTAATTTCCGAACATCACAACTGGACTTCTAAACTTCTGCTTCCTGGTAGCTGTACCATCTTCTCTCTCTCTCAGTATCGACTTCATTGGAAGGAAATACACATTCGTCTTATTTTTGGTACAGATTGGCCTGGAAGAAATTCTCACATTCAACGGATTCGTCAAACCTTCTCAACAAACTGCTAAGTGAAACCATTTAACCCTATCCAATTTTATTACACTTTTTTACAATTCATTCTAACTGAAAAACTCTCACCCTTCTTATTGAATACAATCCATTTGTTTTTGAACACTTCATCTCTTCTACGCAAATAATTTCTCAAATCCATTTACCTATTATATCTATTTTATAAATAAATATGGCCGCCTTGTTCAATGGCTAATTAGTTCTAATATTAATTTTAATTAAACATTTTTAATCCTGTTACTACTACTAACTTTAATTGAAAAATTGTTAATTAGATTTAATTAATTAATTTTAAATTCATTCGTTTATTTGTCTCAAATACTTTCTGTTTAATTAACTTATAATTTACCCTGTTAATAATAATAAAAATAAAGTGATAATTTCTAATCATAATTCATATTCACAATTCAATTGGACTTTGCAATTTTTCTCAGATAATTTTCTTGTTATATTTTTTTATTTATTCTCGACTTTCAGAGGTAAGCAAGAACCTTCTAATTTAAATTCAATTTCATAATATGGTGATAATTTAATCACATTAAAACTAACATAAAAGTTTAAGTGCGCTGAGCAACTGAAAAACTTTTTGGAGTCACTGTTATTATTTTAATCCTAGCATATTTTTTTAATTTTGTTGAACTTTGAATTTTTCTAACTTTTTTCTACCCTGACTATCAGTTGGCTCAACCATTTAAATTTTTTGGTGACCCCGACGTGATCCAAACTGCTAACTTGCTTACACTGTATAGTCATCGCCAAACAAAGTGCAAATAATTTTATTGAAATTATCATATATTTTTATTTTTATTTTTACATTATTCTTATTTTATTTTTAGTTGTAATTATACAAATTGTTCTCACTCATTGTATTTAGTCATAATCTTTCACAATGCCACCCAAATCGATACTAGAACAAGTCAAAGGAGATATAGTAGCCTTAGGGTTTGGGATCAGGATACTTTTGAGAAACCCTTATGACAAAGAGAACCCACAGTTAGCTACAGTTACCGATACTTTAGAACGTGCGGAAAAACTAGAGGTGGACATTAAGAATATCATCAAGAAAGCATCACAACATGATTTATTTACCCTAGAAGGAGGGGAAGATCTCGATAGTCAAATCACCGCACATTATGATTCTCTTATAAATATACTAAGAGAAGCCAAATCTATTTTAACACAATTAACCCCCTCTAGCACTACTCAGGATCTCACACCAACAAATACTCAGTCTTATGTTCATCTACCCACACTGAATCTTCCGAAGTTCTCAGGTGAATACGAGAACTGGAAATCGTTTTTGGATTTATTCCTCGCCACAATAGATCAAAATAAAACACTCACTAAAGCCCAAAAATTGACATACCTCAGGGGGAGCCTTTTAGGTCCGGCAGCACTTGTCATTCAGGCATATTCCATTACAGACGAAAATTACACAATATGCTTGGATCTACTTAAGTCTCATTATGATCGCAAGAGAGAAATCATATTCTCATTCATAGACAAGCTCCTTAATCTACCTTCAGTAACACATCCAACCAAAGACTCCCTCAGTCAGTTTAACATCTCAGTAAGAGACATCGCCACAAATTTAAAAACACTAGGTTTAGACCTAACAGCCTGTAATGCTTTCATAACAAGGATCATCATGAAAAAGATTGATTCACACTCATTAGAAAGCTGGCTACATACACAAGTGGTAGATGAAGTGCCGAACTTCGATACTCTCCTCAAACATCTAGACATCAGGTCCCAAGCTATGGAGACACAATATAAAACTAATCAAACACCGAACAAACATCAGACAACCACATATAATTCTCCAAAAGAGAAAACAGCCAAAACATATAATGTCACCATTACAAACAGTACATGTCCGATCTGTCAAAAATCACCGAGTCACAGAATCAAGGAATGTCAGAAGTTCTTGACCTTATCCGTACCAGATCGATACAAAACACTCAAAGATCACAAACGGTGTGTACTTTGCTTCTCACCCACACATTTTACGAACAATTGCACATTTAGGCCATGTTTTCTTTGCGGCAAATTACACCACCGACTCTTACATGAAAACAGAGAACACACAAATCAATCAGCACAATCTAGCTCTTCCTCTAATCAGTCTCGACCTTCTATTTCCTCTAATTCGGATCAATCGGATCTCAAGACAGAAGCCAGCCCAGACTTTACTCCCACCCAGAAGACTTGTGTGGCCCAACAAACCAGGAAACAGGGACTTAAACAGGTGCCATTACTCTCCACAGTCAGAATCCATCTCTTACATAATAATGGTACCATACATCCAGCGAGATTCCTACTTGATTCAGCAAGTGAGGTTTCCATCATATCCAAACAGTTGGCACGCACTCTGGGTACCAGAAGAAAACCAGATCCGATTCATATAGAAGGATTGGGCACCGCAAACAAAATGGAATCCACACATACGACTCTGATCCATATTTCATCGTGCTACAGTGACACGAACTACCAACCGTATGAGTTCCATATAGTGGACAAAATTGAACTCACATTACCAACCAGGCCTGTCGACCCAGCCTTGGTCGCTTTTATCCAAGACAAACCACTGGCAGACCCATACTTCCACACTTCAGCTCCAATACACGGAATATTGGGAGCAACTGTATGTGCCAAGATTTTCACAGGAGAGAAGTTCAATGTTCCCAACAGTAACTTAGCAATGTTCAATACAGAATTCGGATGGGTGTTGCTAGGCTCTGCACCAGCATTACCAAGAGAACCTCTACCAAGTGAATTGGGAAACAAACAAACAAATGAAGCAACCAAGAGTATTTTTGTGCTCACTACCAATTCACTCAAACCAGACCAGACTTCTCGCAATTTCCAGAGTTTTACATCACAAACTAACAACCTGTCAAGGACAAACAGGCCGTCCGAGATTGGTAATCGGAGGTCCACAAACAAGAAGCCTTGGCGCTCAACCTGGTCCACAGGTACTCTCAGGTTTAATCCACAAAGAAGTATTTCGCCAGAGGAATACAAACGGAAGAGTAGATCTAAATCTACGTAGACTTCACCCAACCTCAGGAGCTCATACCTTATGAGTACGTGGATGGCAACCACGGGGTTTTCTGAGCTGAGTGCTGACATTACTTCCACTTTCTTGTGTCAGACTCCTTCTCTTTCATCTTTTCTATCGATCACTCTCGATCAGCAGTTCTTCCGATCCTGATGCTATTAGGCAACGAGGGCTAGGGATCACTCCTTTCAGTTCTTCTCACATTTACTCTACACAGCACACTCTTACAATGAAGAACATTACAACCAACAGAGAAGAACACACACAACCAAGGAAGAACACAATTGCAACAAACAAGATCCACATACCAGATTCTCACATAGCTTACATTACAGATGTACATATTGCGAACTTCGTTCACCGGGCCCCGGTATGGTTGCGCCAATCGCAACCGTGAGCTTATTGCATGTGTGATCATCGTTTTTACGATTTTTGTGCAGAAAAAATATCTCTAGGGCAGTGTTCGTCAACTCGATAGAACAGCGCGAGGGAGGCGCTCGCTCTGGGAACAGCCATAAACAAATTTATGTTTATTTATATAATTAATTTTTTCTCATTCTTGTGGAATCAACGAATCTGTGCAGATCATGTTCTGCTAATCAGAGTCCAGTCTCCCATTTTACTCTCATATTTTTATTTGTTGATGTTCTTTCTTCCCCATATCAATTGTGTATTGATAGAATATCAGCTAGTGAGTTGATATTTAATTTCCGAACATCACAACTGGACTTCTAAACTTCTGCTTCCTGGTAGCTGTACCATCTTCTCTCTCTCTCAGTATCGACTTCATTGGAAGGAAATACACATTCGTCTTATTTTTGGTACAGATTGGCCTGGAAGAAATTCTCACATTCAACGGATTCGTCAAACCTTCTCAACAAACTGCTAAGTGAAACCATTTAACCTTATCCAATTTTATTACACTTTTTTACAATTCATTCTAACTGAAAAACTCTCACCCTTCTTATTGAATACAATCCATTTGTTTTTGAACACTTCATCTCTTCTACGCAAATAATTTCTCAAATCCATTTACCTATTATATTTATTTTATAAATAAATATGGCCGCCTTGTCAATGGCTAATTAGTTCTAATATTAATTTTAATTAAACATTTTTAATCCTGTTACTACTACTAACTTTAATTGAAAAATTGTTAATTAGATTTAATTAATTAATTTTAAATTCATTCGTTTATTTGTCTCAAATACTTTCTGTTTAATTAACTTATAATTTACCTGTTAATAATAATAAAAATAAAGTGATAATTTCTAATCATAATTCATATTCACAATTCAATTGGACTTTGCAATTTTTCTCAGATAATTTTCTTGTTATATTTTTTATTTATTCTCGACTTTCAGAGGTGTAAGCAAGAACCTTCTAATTTAAATTCAATTTCATAATATGGTGATAATTTAATCACATTAAAACTAACATAAAAGTTTAAGTGCGCTGAACAGCTGAAAAACTTTTTGGAGTCACTGTTATTATTTTAATCCTAGCATATTTTTTTAATTTTGTTGAACTTTGAATTTTTCTAACTTTTTTCTACCCTGACTATCAGTTGGCTCAACCAGGTACCTATACATATTTAATCAATTTTTGTTTATACATATTAATTTTATTCTTTTGGGTTATTTTGGCTTTAAATAAATAAATAAATTTGTTTAATTATAATGAACTTGCAATATGTTCAGTTTCAATATTCCGTATAATTATCTGGAGCCACGGGGTCAGTTCCGCAGCCAAGCTCTATTCGAGCAAACATTTTTTATATATTTTAACTAATCTTGTCTGCTAAGTAAGAACAAAAATGTTAAATATCCACCGCATGAAAAATAATATTTATAATCAATAAATGACTGATGATGAAGGCCAAGCCTTCGAGACTATAGTCTCAAACAAATAAATTATATATATGTGAGTATATTTATTTACATCAAGCAGAGGACAACCCCTTTGTTTCTCTTTATGAAAAATATAGATGGGTGTACCGGGTCGGGGGCAGCTACACCCCTGGACCTATCGTTGTTACACCCTGCTAAGATGGCAACAATTTCAGCTCCTGATTCAAAAATTCGTATACATAAAGTCTCCACATTTTATGAATTAGAGGGGATTGAGTCAGAAGCCGAACTTTGGCGGTTTTTTGGACAAACAAGAAACTTTGGAGTCAACAGACGTGATTCAACACCCAGAAACCTTCTATCCAATCCTTAATAAGGCCTATATATTTTATTGGCATCGCCTAGAGAATGAGACAGGAATCAAGTCTCTAGGATGAGTGGTTTCCATTTTATGAAGGAAAAACTGCTATTTTGAAAAAAAATTTGCAGTTTTTCAAACCTTCAACCTCATTGCTGCCCAGGTTACCATTATCCAAATAAGATGAAACTTTGAAATTGTTATCATTGTACGCGTAATTTAAAGAGCTTTAATTTATCTAATCTTTTTGATTTGGCAATTAAAGAAAAACTGAAAAAACCCGAAATTTGCTATTTTTTAGGCGCCCACTATTCAGATTTGGGGGAAAACTTACTGTAGTAATATTGGTACACCAATAAAGTTATTCCAGCAATAAAAGCTTTACCGGGAGATAATTCCTGTTAAAATCGTAATTTGTCTGAACTATAAATAAATTTTATATTTCAACAGTCTGGTTGTGAACAGTACCCCCCCCCCCCTTAAAAATGTTAAATTGAATAAATGTTTACTTCACTGACTCATATAAAACAGGTTATTGAAGATAATTAAGACAATTGCATATATGAATTAAAATGTTCAAGTTTGGAAAATTTACCAAATTTTGCAAAGCTGTATCTCGGAAATTATTGGGTCTAACGAGCTCATTCTTACCTCAAATTGTAGCAAATTTAATCTAGTTTGAAAATGTAAAGAGTGGTCTTTGTCGGAAACGTGTTCCTTTATGGTCAAAAAAAGTGCGAAAATTTTCCAGTTTTTGGGATATTATAAAGTGGCCCTGGCGTGGGCGGGGGGGCTTCCGAGGTCAAAAACTTGGATTTTCCATCTCCGTAACCATCCCATTCATGAAAATAAACGAAACCTACTACCACCATTTGATGCAACTTTTAGGCCCATGCTTTTCATGACGAGGTTACTGGACTAAATATACATTAAATACTATTTGAATTAAATTCCAATTATCATTTTTTTTTACTCAAGATCATAATTTTCTAATAGGTAACTTTTTTATATATATTATTAGCTAAACATTCCATTTTGAATTTTTAAATTTCATTCACTGTAACTGAAATCCGAGGTTTTCATGTTTTTAACGCTCCAGGCTCTGGACTAGCTTAGCGTACATGAAAAACTTTTAAATGGTTTGAGGGTTCACTTTCACAGGGAAAACTCGTTTATAGTCACTTTTTTTGCAGAAAGAAAAGAAAATCCAAGAGAACATTAGCACCCCCCCCACACGCAGAAATAAATTGAAAGCTTTAAATTTCGATATATAACCGGGAAAATAGAGACAAAGGACCAGAAAGGTGAGAAATAATAATTATTAGTACCAGTTTGACCTTTTTTTTTGCTCGTATAATTATGGGCTCTCCTTTTACAAACAAATGGGGGGGGGGGGGGGTTGGGGGGGGGGGGGGGGGGGGGGGGGGGGGGGGGGGGGGGGGGGGGGGGGGGGGGGGGGGGGGGGGGGGGGGGGGGGGGGGGGGGGGGGGGGGGGGGGGGGGGGGGGGGGGGGGGGGGGGGGGTTGTTGTTGTTGTTGTTGTTGTTGTTGTTGTTGTTGTTGTTGTTGTTGTTGTTATTTTGTTGTTGTTGTTGTTGTTGTTTGGGGGGGGGGGGGGGGGGGGGGGGGGGGGGGGGGGGGGGTTGTTGTTGTTGTTGTTGTTGTTGTTGTTGTTGTTGTTGT
>JALMQS010000697.1:509909-543610 GCA_024734495.1 Forficula auricularia | reverse complement strand
AAAAATGATACTTTCTCCAGAGAATTAAATAGAGAACCAATGCAGAGATCAAGATTGTAATTAAATATGCAACAAAAAATATTGAGCTCAAATAGAGATAAAATTCTATCCACAATGTGAGCTCTTTACCTTTGTGGATAACGACACGCATTTGGATGATTTGATCACAATCTTCCTTTAAAGCTATTAAAATTGTTTAAACGCTCTACAAATGGTTCATTTGATAGATGGATTATAAATTCTGCATTGTGATTAAAGACGAACTGTCTTGATATATTCCAATGATTTATCAAATAATCTATTATTACATCATGACCTTCTCCAATTAAATGAAAATAGATTCTTCTTTGTGAAAATTCGGTTTTTGAATAATATATTCTGTTCAAATCTCTTTTATGGCCAAATGAGCGCTTAATCGGATCATAAAGGTGGATTTCAAAATGAGTAAGATTTCTTTGAAGTAAAATTATTTTGTCAAAGAAAGGGAAATATAATTTCAGCGTCAAAAATAGATTTATTATGTGTAACCATGATTTCGTTATCTCCCATTGGTAAATCATTTCCTCCCAGAATTAACTTATTTTCGAACATAGTTTGTTTGAAATTATCAAAAATTTGAAATGATATATTTACTTTCGTATAAATTTCTTTTATAAGCTGTTCTTCATACATATATCCTCCGTTCTTGACAATAATTAAAGGCTTCTGGAATTCAAAACGTTGTTTTGAAACTTCAAGCACTGCATCAAATTTCGGTGTAAGTACAGTAATTTGATCCAAAGTTCTTTTTGAAATTGCCAAAACGTAAGGCAGATAAACAATATTCAACAAATTCATTCTCAATGAGAAATTAGAAAACCCTTCAATACTGATCATTTATCTACCTTTATATATTTGATCAATGTTTCTTCGATTTTAATGACAAGCTACTCATTGAAATTATAGAGGGTTTTAATCCATTAACGACCTGCTCGATAAACATTGATAATACTAAATAAGTATATAATTAATTAAACATTTTATATTAATTCAATAAAAGCAATAAGTGAATAGACAGGATATCACATTTTCTTTATTTATTTATTTATTCGAACGGAACAAATCCTTTTACATATTATCAGCATACATATTTAATTACAATTCAGTCTACTAATAACAGTATAATCTATCTTCCCAGCATCAGTTTCTTAATACTAACAAGAGAACAACTATTAACGTCAACGCCAATGAATACTACATTACATATGCTCATAATTCGGTTTAGGGGTGAAGTCATGAATTAGTAGGGCAAATGTAAAAAGTAAAATTTAAATAAATAGGCATTATCACATTTTGACAATTATATTAAAGAGCATCTCTCAAAAAAAATAAATAAATAAATAAAGAAACATAAAAAAAGCATGGTGTGTGAGCGATACAAATTTCACTTTCAACCAGATAGCTGAGTCGGCTTAAAAACATTCCACATTAACAACAATGAAAATATTATAATATATTTTGGCCCAAAATTAATTAAAATAAATAATTAAATTCTAGTCAATTCGAGGTTTCGGGGTATATTTATCTTAAAATTTAATTTACAAAATTATTGTTTTATTTGTGACTAGCAACCTTTGAAATGTCAATCAATGATAATAAAAAATAAGCTGACGTGTTCTGATGTGGCCATCCACTTGACTTTACCATACAACCTGGCCCTTCACTTATATTTAATATTTAATAAAATTATTTATTATAAATTTTATTTATTTATAACGGGACTATAGTTTCGAGGGCTTTGCCTCTTCATCAGTCTATTACAATTGATTCACAGGAATTAATTTATGAATAATTATAATAAATTAATTCCTGTGAATCAATTGTAATAGACTGATGAAGAGGGAAAGCCCTCGAAACTATAGTCTGGTTATAAATAAATATAATTTATAATTCCAACAGAAGACTCACTCTTTTATTGTCTCCTTCAAAATTATTTATAATCATGTAGGGGAGGGGGTCGGTTTTTGCATTTTTAGATTACTGTGGGCCCACTGATTATGTATACAAAATTTGGTTGAGTTTGGTACAAGAGCCTAGATTTTCATTTTTTGACCCTACCCCTAGCTCGTCCACAAAAATTTGGTAACGCACAGACTAACAACCAGACAGACTAACAGACTTTTTACAAAACAATTATTATCTCGAAAAATGTAATTTTTTCGATGTTCACTTATTAGAGCTTTTTTGTAGAGCGAAATGCCATGCTTTCGCTTAATTTTTTTAATCAAATTAGTTTCAGCCGTTTTTGAGATATTTCGAAAAAAAGGAAAAAAAAACACTTTTTTCATGCACGATTACAATACTTGACCATACCCTGCATGGTAATGTAAAAACGAAGCAAAAAACTCTTTTCATGCACGATTACAATACTCATTGAACATACCTTGGTAAAGAAAAAATTTTTATAAACAAAAGGATGGGCCGGGGTGACCACTGTGTGTGACATGTTTGATGCTTTCAATATGACATTGACTGATTTCGGCGATCAGAATCCTTTCTTGTTTTAAAATAAATATTTTTTTTTTAATTTCCTTATATATTTGATTTTTTTAATACTTTTGAAATTCAAATTTCCTTCTTGATTTATTTCTGAAATTGATTAAGCAGATTAAACAAACGTTTAATTGATTTAAAAAATGAATTTATTTAATATCAGAGAGAATTAATTCAACATTAGATAGAGTGCTGTATTTATTAACAAATTTTATTTTCTATTTGTTGGTATTAAAAATCCGTTGAGGAGTTGCCTTCGCGCTCTTTTAACTAGTAAAATATATGGCTATCGGCAAATCCAAATTAAATATTATTGTAATTAAGTAATGGAGAGGGATTCAGCCAATGGGTAGCCTCTGCTGAATAAAAAACTCCCAATTATAGAAAACGTTTCGGCTTTAATTAAATAATGATACTGATGATGGCATTATTTAATTAAAGCCGAAACGTTTTCCATAATTGGGAGTTTTTTATTCAGCAGAGGCTACCCATTGGCTGAATCCCATCCCCATCCCTCTCCATTACTTAATTATATACATATACAGCCATCAAAATTGTATCAATTAAATATTATTGTATTAATATTATATATCTAAAAATTCGAGAAAAATATAAAAGAATATGAGATGGTGGTGAGTTATTTTAATTTATGCATATCGTAATAATAAAATCTGTCAGAAAATTAAATGACAAATCATTCGAGTATTCTTATTGGATTTTAATTAATCTGATAATTCATTTAATTAAAATTAATACTAGCAAATATTTTTCAATTTGATTAGTTTGAACCGAGGGGTGAACGGCGATTTAATTCGTGTACACCTACTTCCACTTTCATTTCCAAGTAGAAAACAATAGATGAAGGGACATTATCTAATGAATTCCAAAATAATTCCACATAATTCCAAAGACGTGTACACCTATTTTCCAATCGCGGTCCACCCCTCGGTTTGAACTTAAATTCTCGCAGGTTGTCGTAGTATTAAATCGACTCAAAATTTTTTTGTAATAAGTAAATGTAAATTCTTCTCAATTAAGCACAGTCTGTGAATTTGGAAAATAGAAGTTTTCTCCTCGTTTCGCATTAACATTGGGAAAACCCGGCTTCGAATACTGCAACAGGTGCACCTGTTCAGAATTCAGCCTGTAGGACAGGGGGGGGATAACATCCATCTTGGATTCTGAAGATTGCTTTAATTAAGGTAAAATTATTTTTAAACTATATTCAAACGACTTCCAATCAATGAATCAATTAAATTGGATACCATCCGATCAAATGCATTCGCCAGTTTATCACTATGATTTTACTTAGAGAAAGTGGTGTAGGTTTTAGGTGAATCATGATATTAATTAATAAAGTACCAAATAAACTGTTTTAACATGTAAACTCCTGATGATGGACTAATAATCGGAAATATATTGAGTTTGTATAAACCTCTTTGAGTTTTATTTCATTCACTGTGAAACTACACACCCTTTACTTTATTAATTATCCCTATGATATTTAAAGACTGGTACTCTCTTCCTCCGACCATCTTAACAGCAACATATAACCAATCTTTCAAGAGCCGCATCCACAGATACCTTCAACTACGACCCAATCCCTAAATCTCTTCTTATTTTCACTATACAAGGGTCCACCGCTGACAACAGAGGTTATACCTTTTTGGTCTAACTTCTTGTGACAAGATCATTATAAAAAAAATCACACATATACATAAAGATCGAAAAATATTTGTTCTTTAATCTGGGTCCCAATCACTATGAAGCAACGTCGAAAGACAATTATTAATTAAAATTAAAAAACAAAGAAAATATTTTTTATTATAGACAAAAGAATCAGCTGGGTTTGGAACTAGGGTTGCCACCTCACCGGGTTTGACTCAGAGACTCCTGGTTTCAATGAGTTATCTCCGGGCTCCGGGTTTAATTATTATTTCTCCGAGATGTGTAAGTAAAATTGAATATGTACAAAATTATATGCAGAGTGTCACGTGTAAGATTGCCACATGTTAAGAGGCTCAAAGTAGGACAAATTAATAACCACAACAAAAACTGATGAATAAAAACAGTATTGTAAATTAAAGATTTTTTTACACATAACATTTGTTATTTATTATGTCTAAATTTATATTTTTATTACGCTTTGCACATCTTAAATTCACTGTCATTTTGTACTGTTTCATAAAATTGAATTTCTCTTGTTAAAAAAAAAACAATTTTTAAAAATTTAAAGGGTAAATAGTATACAGTAGGGTAAATGGTTCAAGTAGGACACTTTGCCTTTCATGTAGGACAAATATCGTAATTGTAGGACGGTCCTGCCGAAAGTAGGACTTGTGGCAATCCTAGTCACGTGTATCTCGTGTACGGAATAGGAATTTCTTCTTATTTACCTGTTTTTATTTTATAGGTAAATTGTTAAGTTTGCTTTTTTATTAGTCTGTGATCATTAGAATTCTATTTAATTGTAGGAATGTCAGTTTTGAATTTGTTAATTTATATAAATAAAAAAATTGCATATGTATGCCTGTTTTTTTTGTTTTTTTTTGGGTGGGGGGGGGTTAGTCATTGGTTAAATGGGGGGTTTAAATTTACTTTAAACTTTTTTTTTATATGCTTTCTCCAAATTTGAGAAAGATATAGAGAAAAACGAAGGACCACGTTATATCAATTGTTTAGCTTACCAACGAGGTTGTAAATCTCGCCGCGAATAAATTGTAAGTCTATTCCACTAAACAATCGATATCAAATATATCTTCGATAGGACGCTAGTTCTTACTATATATATAACTGTTCGAAATCCTAAATTAGTATCTCTAAAGGATGGATGTCCAGGAAAGAAATGAAATAAAGTTTTCTTCAACAAAAATATATATTTTATGTAAAATAATGAATTGTTAATAAAAACAAAAGATAAAATGAAACAAACAAAGTAACTGAAGGTTGTTGTATATATATTTAGATATGTAGACAATTTATAAAAATATACTTAAACTTTTAGACATATAATATATTTTATTATATGTCTAATTACAAATGAATGGTTTCAGACGTGTTAAGTTCAGCCTCTGAATTATCTGCGCTGGGAGAGATGAATAGGTGTTCCTTTTGTCTCGGAACCAATGATGGGAATCGCTTTTGAGTGTAGGCACCTTGGGTGTGCACACTTTCGATAAATGTAAAAACCTTAATTGAACCTTAAGGCCACCTTTAATGATATGCTACTGAGTTCAACTTTATCTCTATAATTTTAATTATAGAGATTTTTGCTTTTATTTAGTAATGCAATAGTACTAAATATTTAATGACTATAACGAAAAATATAGTCGAAGATTTTGTTGAACTAGTGAAAAAATGTGTTTGCGAAATGCTTCTATGCTTATGAAGACAACAATTGAAATAAGAAAGAAAGGAATTGTTCTTTGAGCGGGATCAGGGGAATAAAGGAAATGCAACTTGGGGTTTTTTCGTTTTTGTCTGGAGCCCCAAAATCCCTAGTGCCAAGAGTTTTCGCTCCTCTTGAATTATATTTAACCAGTCATCGTCTCAGGGCCGGTTAGTTTTGAAGTGGCAACCCTATTTGGAACTCCGGGTTTTTCGCATGTCCGGTGGGATGTTATTTACAAGAGCGAAGCTCTAATAATCTTGAACATTTGTTAGAAATGTATTTTGTATTTATAATTTACTTTCTTTCAATGTTTGATATATTTGTAGCTTCTCTTTGAGTTCCGTTCCGACTGACGGTGGATCTGTTGAATTTATATTTTTCAACAGTATTTTCATTCAAACGGGTTATAAATATATGAAACACAAAAATTCAATCTATGTATAATTTTGTGCATATGTGAAAAATACATATAATATTAAATGAGCAAATCTTGTATAGCTATATATACGAGGGGTGAACTGCGACATAATATTCTGTACACCTACTTCCACTTTCATTTCCAAGTAGAAGTATCAACAGATGTAGGGGCATTATCTAATGAATTTCAAAATAATTCCACCTAATTCCAATCGCGGTTCAGCCCTCTAATATATATTATATTATAGAATTGGTTTCTCGAAAACGGCTCTAACGATTTCGATGATTCCCACTGTTTAGGAGTTTCTATGTTGACAATTCGATCTGTCAGGGTCTTATATTCGGGTAACTTTAATTTGATAGGTTTTTTGTTAATTCAAAATAATTTTTCACAAGTGGTTATGTCAATAAAAGTTTATAAATACATTTTTAATTTCCTTTTAATAATTAATTGTTTTTTTAATTCTAAATCCCACTAATAGTTTATTAAAAGAAAATTAATTAGAGTTATTGAAGATGGAGTGGAAGAACTTATTACTGAATTGATGGAAAGGCTGCCCAAAGATATAAAAAAACACTAATTCCGAATAAAAGAATCTATTAGATCGTCATTTTCATCCTCTTAAAAAACCCGACGGAGGATCGCCCCTGCTTCTATCTTCAGGGCAGGGGGAGGGGAGAGTCTGGGGGTGGGGGGGCGAGATTAGTATTTCTGGGATGGGGAGTAATCGGAGCTGGGGAAGGGGGTCAAGGGGGCGAAGCCCCTTGGCTAGCAAAATGCTTCCCAAAGGCGGGCCTCGCCACTAGTACATATATATTATATTGTGTTGTATTTTTATTTATTTGTTTATTTTTCGTGGTCGTAAGTCTCATAGATCGTGTAAGTCGAGGAGATGGTGTATATGTATAACTCCTCGACCATCTCATGCGACTTTACGACCACATCAAAAGAGAAAAAAAGCTTTATATTTTTATTAATCTTTTTTGTTTTCTTTTATCAAGTGTATTTATTTTATTTAATCAAGAAATTATTTTCATTTAGGCAGATAAGGGCATGACGAAAGTACATATACTAGTACATTAAGAATACTTAGTTGGAAAACCTTTAGAACACAATAAAAATAGAAAACATTTTAAATTAATAGGTTACCTCATGGATTCAAAAACTTGAGTTTATATTTTCAGTCATTTGGTAGCCTGGGTGGGATTTCTGGTCAAATGTATTATAAAGTTTTGTGTATTTGGATTTGAAGAGACTTCACTACTTCACTTGCAGTCTTCATACAAGATCGGGAGACAACTGACACGGAGGTCTTTTGTCTTTTCTCTTTGGTTCTGGGTAGAGGGAGTAGAGGGGGAGAGGGGAGGGGAGCAGTGCCGGCAGGTCATACTCAGCCCTTGTGGGTAGCTGGCCAATACAATATCACTAAGGCCCGGTTGTATGTCGCAAAGTAAATGCTTTTTACTGAATGTGCCTGTCATCTGATTGGCCATCCCAGTGGCTCCATTTACCATCTACCTTGGTTAGTGGTAAAAAGCATTTACTTTGCGACATACAACCGGGCCTAAACGTTTTAAACATCATTATCGTATAATATAAACTTTTTAAATCCCGTAACCGTGGAGGCAGCTAAACAATGTGCTAATAAATTAAATTGATAAGTAAACAAATTTTGCGGTCTAGAAAAATATTATTTTGAATTTTTATTGAAGGAAAAAATTTTAAACTTACAATGAAATGATACAAATTAACGCCATAAAACACTATAATAAATAAATAACTAAATAAATAAAATATTTTACAAAGAGTTCCCGCTTTTAAAATTTTTTTCGAATTAAATGAGAAAATAATAGTTTTCTTTAATTAAAAACACCGATTTTGATTAACTTTTTACAGAATCATGATAACATTTACAGATGCAAAACATTTTTTTGGTAGCGATGATTCAGCTTAAATGAGTAACAAAAAAATCATCAAAGTTCACTGTAACTCCATAAAGTCCTCATATCCTGGAAACAACTTTAGATAAAAAATTCAGACGCTTTCAGAGAAATGTACTATTTAGAGAAATTAAAATACATTGCAATTGTCTTGCGGTGACGAAAATGGATTGTTCGAAGTCAAACAATTAAAATGTATATTTTTTGTTTTTGGAATTTTATATATATATATGCATATGTAATTTATTGAATAGTAAGACAAAGGAGTGGGCCTGATGAGTTCCAGGTAGAATAAGCATTGATTGACCAGTAATGACATACATTAAGAGCATAATGAGAGAGGAATGACCACAACAGTTCAGAGAGAGAGAAAGCAACACACAAAGGAATCTACACTGAGACACCGGAGAGAGAGCGTCGCTCCGACCTGCAGAGAGTGAAGAGAAAGACAAATTCTCCTTCTACATATTTTTACATCGATCGGCCTGAGTTACCCAATGCGGATACCTCATTTTATTGATATACGTTCTTCTCGAGGGAAGAAGTACCAGCGTACGAAGCGCAGACCGCTAAATATATATGTGTAATTATATACCTTGAGCCACCAAAGAAGCACACCTTCTGATTCGGTCCTCAAACCTGTTATACCTATATATTACCTTCGCCAGCCGTTCTTCAGCATCGGAACGTCTACCATTAAAATACCCCGCCGGAATCAACAGTGTTCTCCGTGTATGCCTCCAAATAGAGCTTACACATACACCGGTTTCTCCTTCTCAGCTGGGAAACTACATAGAAGATAGTTCTCTACCTCGCCTCAATTATTTGTAACTGCTCAAGAAATAAACATCTCATTCTCTTGTTATATGCTGGTCAGTATTTGTAATTATTTCTATATATAAGCACCAGGAAATCCACATCCTCATCTCCTTCACACTCATATACATCTCGTTCTTCATTATAGGGACGCCGACACTTGGATCAGCCACTGAGAAACACCCATACCCCATAAAAAGTCGAAGCAGATCAAAAAAATAATAATATAATAATAAAACAATAACGTAAATGAAATAAAGCCCAATCCCCTTTGAACATAATTTACCTTAACCCCCCTCTCGCCCCTTTTACATTCCACCCCCTCGCGACATCAATAGTTTTACTTAGAGAAAGTGAAAGTACACTCCCTTTACTTTATTAATTAATATCAATAGTTTATTGCAAAAGTCATACATGATTAGTAGAGACCGGATTACTATGCAAATTGTGTTAAAACATTCTATAACAAAATAATTATTCATAATAATTTTGATTTAAGAGTAATCGTAGAAGAAATAATTGATCAAGAGTATTTAATTTGTTAGAGTCGTTTGTACTTTAGTTTTTCTATGAATAAAATTTTTTGCGAAATTTGTAATGTATGGTAAATTTTTCCAGAATGGAAACTACAAAAGACATCGTGATTCATTCAAGGGGTAAATTACTTAAACTACTTCGTCAGGAAAGCCTTCGAGCATTTCTGATGTACAGATTATTATTTCCTGCTTCGGACCCAACATGGATGTCGCGTTACCTCACAAAGTGTTTAAATTTGTGTTTTATTATCGTGTGCAAACGACAATTAAAAGTGTTAACAAGTTAAAATTAGTGCAGTGAAGTGTTAATTTTTATTAATATTAATATATTATGTCAAACAAAGTGAATAGTGAATTTTACAAAGTGAAAATTTAGGATCAAATGGATTTAGAAGAACTTAGGAAAAATTATCGACTTAATGAAGACTAAAATCAGCTAGATATACCAATCCAATTTGTGATGAATTAATATATCAATTTTTTATTTATTTTTTGATCTAATTAATTATTTCTTTTCTCTATTAATTACAGGCGCAATCAATTGAGAATTTATACGAACCTATACACCTATTCATTTCATCGGAGTCTTATATGAAGAAATGATTGTGAATTTAAAACAAATTGATCAACCTATATGCTTAACGACTTCATCAAAATGCTATTACTTAATTAAGGAATGTATTTTCATTTGATTAAAGTTTAGTTTAACTCATTTTTAGAGAATGTTTTAATCCTAAGAATATTTTCTCTCTTGGTTTCAGAATTTAAACAATAGTTTTATTTTATACTAGCTGCAAGGCCCGCCTTCGGCGGCCCTTCTGCTAGCCAGGGGCACGCCACCTGCACCCCCAACCCACGAACCCCACCCCCACAACACCCCCCGCACCCCGCGACCTCCACTCCAGCCCCCAACCCCTCAACCCCTTCTCCACCCTGCTCCACCACCCCCGCACCCCACCCCGTGCCCTCCACCTCCACACACCACACCCCCGCCTAGCCCCCTGGACCCCTACACCCACTACGCCACCCGGACTCCACCCCGCACCACCCCCTTCACCCTACTCCGTCTTACTCCCTCACCCATATTCCACCCCCCGCGCCCTCATCCCCCGGACCCCATACCCTAACCCACCTCCGCACCCGTACCATCACTCCGCCCCCGCATACAGTTTTTGCGTTTCTAGTCTTAGTGACCCACAGATTATGTATATAAAATTTGGTTAAGTTGGCTCTAAGGGTAAGAATTTTCATTTTTTGACCCCCCCCATTTTGGGTCGTTAGTTGTTGCATTTCTACCCTTCTAGTTACCCACAGATTATGTATACAAAATTTGGTTGAGTTTGGTCCAAGAGCAAGAATTTTCATATTTTGACCCTCCCCCCTTTTTGGGTGGTTTTAGGGGGAGTTTTTTTTATACAAAAGTTGTCAGAAATCTAATCCCCTACAACTTTGCTCATAATAAAATTTGCCGTAGAGTTAATAGTTTAGGAGTTATTTGATAATTTTCATTCGTGCGCCCCCCAAACCCCCTTTTGGGGTCAAAATATCAAGACGTTATATAGCTAAAAACGTAAGTTAGAAGACATCTGATGTAAATATGAAATTTCATAATAATCCCTTCAGCCGTTTTTACGTGAATCGTGGGCAACTTTTAGCGGAACCCACGGAAACATACAGACAGACAGACAGACAGGAATTTTGTTGAGGGTGTTTTCGTTCATAACTTTGCTTGAAACGTTGTGCAACCAAAACTTGGAGTGATTTGGCCCAATGTACAGACAAAACCTTAATTTTATATATATAGATTTTAGAATTAAGAACAAAATTAAATATACATATAGTATTATTTAAATAGATCAAGATGCAATTAAAATTTTTGATTAAAGTTTAGTTTAACTCGTTTTTAGAGAAAGTTTTAATCCCGAGAATATTTTTTCTCTTGGTTTCTGGATTTAAACAACATATATTTTTTTTTTATTTCTAGCTATATTCCCCTTTAGATTTTATATCCAATTTTTTTTTTTTTTTTTTTTTTTTTTTTTTTTTACCAATAATTCCAATTTGTGATGAATTAATATATCTAATTTTTATTTGTTTTTTCATCTAATAATTATTTCTTTCATCTATTAATTACAGGCGCAATCAACTGAGAATTTATACGGTTCTACATGTATCACAGTTTTTCCTTCATAAAATGAAGACTACTGATCCTAGGAATTTGATTCTTATCTCTATTCTTATTGACGTGAATAGTTACTTGGACCACTTTTTTGATAAAACTCTTAGATTTATAGATATCCAGCATTTTCCATGACGCTTTTGACGATTCGTATCATATCCTGTCCGGAAAAAGTAGGATATCTATAAATCAAATAGTTTAAACAAAGAAGTGGTCCAAATAAACATGCAAGTCAACAAAATTGTCAATGAGATAGAAATCGAGTTTGTAGGATGAGTAGTTTTCATTTTATGAAGGAAAAACTGAGATTTTTTGCAAAAAATTTCATTTTTTTTAAATATCAACCTCATTGCGGCCGGGTTACCATTATCCAATTAATATGAAACTCTTTATATTGTAGCAAATTTAATTTAGTTTAAAAATGTATAAAGTTGTCTTTGTTGAAAACGTGCTTCTTAATGGTCAAAATGGGAAAAAATCGAAAAAAGTACGAGTTTTAAGGATATTCAAAAGTGATCATGGGGGCTGTTTTTGGATCCCCATTAAAAATCGAACTACTGAACCAATTTTACATTTCTTTTTTTTAATCGACGCGAAAATGTGTCCTCTTTAATTTACTATAGATCGCTTATTTACAAAATATCAACTGTTTTCGAGTTATAAGCGAAAAACTAGGAAAAGTCCGAAAATTTCAAGGTTTTTCGGCCGCCAAAAGATGTCACCCAGACTTTCGAGGTTGCAAACTTAGATTTGGCATACCCACACCATAGCAAACGATCCTAAAAAATTTTTTCCCGCAATTAATGTAAGCTAAAACCCCCTATTTTCTGGACTATATGGGAAGATCATTTTTTTTGAGATCTAGATTTTTCAATCTGTATTGATTTTTTAAGAATAAAATTAATCTCATAGCATAAATAGCTATTGAGATATTGACTCGATTTTTCTAAGGGGACCAATACCCCCCTTGCCCTCCCCCTTAACTACGCGCATGACGCCCTCTCAACTCGAACTTCCCTGAAGCTTGTCGTGCCTTCCAATAAACGAACTCTTATTTTTACAAATTTATTAAAATTCTATTCTTTAAGAGACAAATTCTCCCGTTACGTTTGGTATTTTAATAATAGTTTGAAGATTTTATTTTTAAAGATTTGTATTAATTTATATAATCAAAAGAATCAATAAAATTTTTCAATTCAATTTTTTATATTTAAATTTATTATTATATGAACTCTACTCCATTTTCCAATAGCTTACCCCTCTCCCTTAACCAGTGGCGTAGTCAGAACATTTTCATTGGGGGGGGGGGGGGTTAATCCACAAAGCAAAATATTTAGTGGGAATTTTTTTTTATTAAAATAAATAGTCCAGTTAAATTGTGTTTTTACCCAGAAAGTTTTAAGGTAGTTCTAATTTCTTCAATCTTTTATGTTTATGGGTGTGCTGAATCTGAAACTGAGGTTCGTTAACAAAATTTCCTAACGGAACATTGTCAAAAATGCATTAAAAGATAAAAAATCTCATTTTCTGGCGGTTTTTTGCTTTTTTTTCTGTTTCCGTAAATTCCAAAAAACTCACACTTTTTTACGATTTTTTCCCATTTTGACCATGAAAGAGCTCGTTTTCGACAACCACTCTCGATATTTTTAAACTAGATTAAATTTGATACAATTCAAACAAAGTTTTATCTTATATGGATAATGGTAAGCCGAGCCGCAATGAGGATGAATTTTTGAAAAACTGCGATTTTTTGCAAAAAATCGCAGTTTTTCCATCATAAAATGAAAACCATTCATTCTAGAAACTTGATTTCTACCTCATCCTCTAGGAAAATTTGTTACTTAAACGTTTACTTGGACCACTTTTTTGTTAAAACTCTTAGATTTATAGATATCCAGCATTTTCCATGACACTTTTGAGGATTCGGATCCATATCCTTTGTAGGAAATTTTATGAACTTTCATTATGAAAAAGGTAGGTTATTTACGAAAAGTTGATAGTTTTCGAGTTATGAGCAAAAAACCGCCCAAAAATGAGATTTTTTACCTTTTTTTCATTTTTGACAATTCAGAGAACAATTTAACTGGACTTTAAAGGTACTTCAAGAAATTAAAAATGAACATTGATTAAAAATATGAAATATATTTAAAAACGGTTAGTTTGGGATAAGAAACGGTTTGTCGTTGCCGTTACTCATCCCATGAACCCTGACTTTGGGGGAGGGGGTTCTGACCCCCCGTGGCTACGCCTCTGCCCTCAACTTCTGCGAAATTCGCTGAAAAGAATCTTGAACAAATTTTTACCTTTTCCTTCAATTTCAAATTGAATCTGGCGTGTTTCTAGTGTTCGAGTTAACCGCTGGCGTTGGCAATCCGCTCAGTGCTGCGCCTGGTGGCGGCTTGACCAAACAATCCGGCTGTCTAGGCAATGCGGGCAGTCAGTTGCTGTTCGCCCACAACTCCATACACAACTTGCTATCTTTTTAATTCTTTTTAAAAATTACGTATAATAAATATTTTAATCTAGTTTATATGTAACACGAAAATGCAGTTAATTGTCCTGGCTATCTTGTGTGTTTATTTCTAATCTGTGCGTGAGTGCAAGTGCTGTTGTCATGATGCTTTGAAATTTGCAAGTGTCTTTTCAATTCCTGGTGATCTGACGATGAATTCGCGGCCACATTTGCAAGCCTACCTGAACAATTCGAGCGCGATTCGCCAGGAGATTCAGCGTTTCGAGAGCGTTCATCCGTCCATCTACGCTATTTACGACCTGATCGAGCATGTGCCCGACGGCCTGATTGCCCAGCAGATCAGGGACCATGTTGTCTGCATTGAAGGTCAGTGTCTCAGGCCTCAGGTGTTTCTGAATCCGAAACTGACACGGCAACCCTTTGGGCTCAGCCTCTACCATCCGACAACCCCTTTAAAATAGCACAATCACACAATCTGATCCATTCAACCACTAACACTCACCTTTTCTTAGAAACAACAACAAATATAATAAATCTGTCAAGAGTGTTTTTATCTTTACCATACATTTAGAAGTAAACTTAAAGAAAACAGTGAAGTTAATTTTCTCATTAATATATCATAGAATAATTAACGCATTAACGAGAATTGTTTTTGATCGCGCTTTTTAAACAAGATATATATCACGAGACTACTGCTGATTGAGGCTATTGGAGTCTGTCGAGGGGTGATCCGCGATTGGAAGTAGGTGTACACCTCTTTGTAAGTTCTTGGAAATATTTGGTAGTACTTGGAAATATTTGGAAGTACAAGTGGAAGTAGGTGTACAGCATATTAGGTCGCGGTTCACCCCTCGGAGTCTGCTGAGTCTTAAGTCTGGACCAAGAGAGAATGAAAAAGATGTGATCCAGAATCATTTTCGCGATTGCCCCGCATGACACTGAATATATAACATCTCAGATTTCAAATTCATTTGGTGATCCATATCAGTGTTTGATATAAAAAGTGTCATGCGGGCCAATCGCGAAAATGATTCTGGATTATAGCCAAATGGATCACATCTTTTTCATTCTCTCTTGGTCCAGACTTAAGACTCAGCAGACTCCAATAGCTTCAACCAGCAGTAGTCTCGCGATATATATCTTGTTTAAAAAGCGCGATCAAAAACAATTCTCGTTAATGCGTTAATTATTCTTTGATATATTAATGAGAAAAATAACTTCACTATTTCAGGTTAGAAATATATAAAAATTCGGATATTATTTTCACTTAATATTTGACAAAAATCATCTGCATTCGATTCGCGATCGAATCAAATACAGGAAACTTATGATTTATAGAAAACAATTGATACATAAAGAAAATTCAATCAGGTTGTCCTCTGCTTGATCTAATTTCTTATGCGAGTTTGGGCTGCGAATTGTTAAATATTTAACCCAAAACAGTAGGGGTAGCCTAGTAAATATTTATTATTTTTATTCATAATATTTATAAAGTAAAGAAAATTTTTTGAGAAATGTTTTTTTGAAACTTTTTCCAAAAAAATTTTAAATATAAAATACTAGGTAGGTTTCACATAAATAAAAGATCAGAAGCTTGTTTAGCACGACTCAATATATATTTCGGGATATAAGCCCATCTTCAGGAGTTCACAAAAGACACTGAATGGAAAAATACAAAAATATTTTGAAGTAAATTTCTTAATTTTAACAATAAGGGAAGAGGAGATAATTTGAGAGGAGGAAGGATTAAACATATAAGAAGATTTTGGTTTATTTAAATTTAAGATTAAAAAAGAGGGTTGATTTAAACTTGAGAAGTACCTGGACTTTGTAGATAGAAGTGAAGGTACTATTGTTTCGATATATATACATGTCTATTACACAGGTCGACAAAATAAATTTTTTCCTTGTCCTAAAATTTATTTCATGATATTTCTATTCATTGTGCATCAAAATAAAGGAAAAATACCTATATTCCATATAAAGTTTGCTTTTGTAGTGATTATAATAATAAACGACGAAAAAGGCGATTTTGACCTATTTTCGAATCCCATTAGATATTAGACAGCATTATTTGAAATCACCATATTTTGTTGACGTAATAAAAAACAATTTCCTCTTTGATTTTCAAATTACCACTTGTTTGTAGCTCAATTAGAACTCGCGTTATAACTAAAAAAACTAAGACCAAATGTTTTTATCTATGTTTATTATCCTTTAGAATCACGTAGTTTTAGTTTTTTAGTTTTAACTCTAATTCTAATTCAGCTAAAAACAAGTGGTAATTTGAAAATCAAAGAGGAGGCTGTTTTCTATTACGTCAACAAAATATTTTGATTTCAAATATTGCTGTTTAATATCTAATGGGACTCGAAAATAGATCAAAATGGCCTTTTTCGTCATTTTGAACGATAATATCTCGAAACTCTGACCTGTTATAAAAAATTTCATGAAAATCAGGGTATAAAACTCTACTGGAATCCATTGTTAGGTTTACGGGTACAAATTTTTGTAGGCCTGTGTTATTAATTGTTTCTTAATGTCAAGCTGGTTATTTAGAATATTTTTTATTTGTGATGGCTATTTTAATTTCTGATGAGTCTAGTAAATCTAAACGTTGTCCCTTTAATTCAAAATGTAATGGTAAATAACCAGCTTGACATTAAGAAACAATTAATAATAGACATGTATATATCGAATGTATGTACCTTCACATACCTTTCATTCATTTCTATTTACAAAGTCCAGGTACTTCTCAAGTTTAAATCAACCTTTTTTTTAATCTTAAATTTAAATAAACCAAAATCTCCTTATAAGTTTAATCCTTCCCCCTCTCACCCTTCCCTTATTGTTAAAATTAAGATAGAATGTAATGGAAGACAGCCCCTGGGTGCCTGTCATCTGATTGGCCATCTCATTGGCTCCATTTACCATGTACCGTTTGTTAGTGGTAAAAAGCATTTACTTTGCGACATACAACTGGCCCTAAGAGTGAAAATAGTCGTTTTCACAGTTTTCCTTTAACGTGCAACAAAGGACCTATATCCAGAATTCACTGAGATTGTTCTCTGCATAAACCTTGAACGTGCTCACTCGAAGATATTTTTATTAAACAAAATTAAACGAAATCACTCTTGGTTTAAAGCCTTATAAAGTAATTTTGAAAGATAATAATTGGTTTTTAATTTTATTTATTTTCTTAGAAAGACGGACTGGTAAGCGAAATAAGTAGGTTATAATGAAAGGCAGTCCATAAATTATTCAAATTCCGACGTTTCGGAGACTTTTTCTCTCCTTCTTCAGGGTATTGAATAGTTATTGACGGGTGAGTATAACTCGGTTCCCATTTGTCTCTCTTTTCAGTGATAGCAACAATATTACAATACTTTTCAACATTATATCATAAGTGTACTTAGTTAACTAATCACTGAAAAGAGGGACAAATGGGAACCGAGTTATACTCACCCATCAATAGCTATTCAATACCCTAAAGGAGGAGAGAAAATGTCTCAGAAACCTCGGAATTTGAATAAAATTTAAATAATTTATGGACTGCCTTTCATTATAACCTACTTATAATAATTAGTTTTCCAAAATATCTTCGAATGAGCACCCTCTTTTTTGAGTGAGTTAGTGTACAAATAATCACTCTCGGTCAAAAACCATTACAAAATATTTCATATTTATATGTTTAATATTGTGATTAAGATCTGATTAGACTTTGCTTGAAATTGGAACCCCATATCTGACGTTAACTCCTGTCATTTTTAGGGTTTCGTTCAAAAATTCAAGAAAACCCTTTTAGTGTCGCAGTGTCTGTCTTATTTTCCTGCCTGATAGAGCAATGTAGCTCGTAAACTAAATAAGCTACAAGCTCGAAATTTACAAGTTTTATTTAATAATTCTCCCCGAAATTCAAAATTTTATCGAATGTTTATTTTAGTGAGGGTTTAATAAATTTTTTTCATATTGTTTTTTAGAGAAGAATTATACAACATTATTTTTTAAATTTAATTCATTTAAAAATGACGATGTGAAAGAACTCCAAATTGGCTATTTTTTGCGTGATTTTTGTACCTGTCGACGTTCAGAAGTGGGTTAAATTATGAAAATATTCCACAAATTCCCTCAATATCTCTTTATTAATCGACAAACAAGAACGAATTTCATTTATCAAATGTACAGGATAATTTTTATTTTATTTTATTTTTTATTCGATATACGGGAGTTATTCCAGTTACATTATACATTTTTATACATAAATTTATACATAAATTAACAAATTAACAAAACTAAAAAACTAATTAATAGTCTTAATTATTTTTATAGAGAAATGTTTGCAGAACTAAAGTCACATGGATAGGTAGATAGATAGATACAATTGAAGCTAATATAACGTATGTAATAATATAATACAATTTATTAGACATTTAATCGTAGTGTGTGTGAGCAATATCTTTTGATATCCCTCACACTACATGAAAAGAAGTCTAATTGCTCGGAGTTTGCCTCAAGCATCACTCTATTCAGCACTGTATTTCTTGAGTAATTAGTATTACAAATGGGGATAAAAAAGGTTTCGACAAAGCGACTGTAAAATTGAGGCACTTTAAAATTAACATATTGGAGAATTTCACAACAATCAATCAGACCATTCAACAGTTTGCGAACGAATATCAAGTCATTTTGTAGTCTACGGGATGACAAACTTTGGATATTTAATAAATTTTATAATTTTTCTCATTAATATATCAAAGAATAATTGATACGTCAACGAGAATTATTTTGACCGCGCTGATTTGAAAAAGATTTGGATATTTAGTTCGGTTCTTAAGAGTCTAGAAGAGGGATAGTTATATGGGGTAAGAGAGTATTAGTTGATGAGAATTTATATGAAATAATTTTTAAAAATTTATTTTGCACTCTTTCAATTTGGTCAATTTGATGTTGGACATGCGGTGACCAAATTAAACTGCAGTATTCCATAATGATAAAACTTGAGCAAGATGCGAGCTAGGTTTCACAAACCTACCTCGCATCTTACTCAAGTTTTATTATTATATTTAAAATGTTTCACCTAGACCCAACACCTAACTCCTTAAAAGTTATTGCAGTATTCCAGCTTGCTTCTTACTAGGGAGTTAAATAGTATTTTTAGGCAGTTGGAATTTTTGAAATTTTTTGTATTTCTATATATAAATCCCAGAAGTTTAAAAGACTGACCACAAATATTTTTTATATGAAGAGAATAATAATATACGGAACCCTCCTTATGCTAGTCCGACTCGTTCTTATTTTTATCTTATAGAAATGTATTACTATTATTACTAATTACTACTATATACTACTATTACTATTATTACTATTATTACTATTAATTATCTTATAGAAACCCCCATATTTGACCTTTACTTTTGTCACTTTTCTAAATATACCAATTGATATCTCGTATGATTATTATTTGTATGATTCTTACAATTAAATACTTTTTGTAATGTTTAATGACGCGATTTCGAATAATCCAAGTAAAAACACAGATTGTTTTGACATACATCTTAGGAGATTTTTTATAGGAATTTTTAAAACCAAATCAATTAATCGCACTCATAATTTATATCTTATCTCTGTATTTAAGAACTTATTAATAAATGATTTATTATTATATATGATATTTAAAAAATGATATATGAAAATGTGTTATAGAGGGGAGCCAAGTTAAAAAACAATAATTTGTATGCTGTTTTGATACCTTATTTCTTTCTTCCTAACTTAAAATGCCTCAGAGTGGCTGTCATATTTTTTTCCAAATGAATTATATAGAGATTTGATTCCACCATTTGATTAGTTTCATTTCTTTTATACATGCGCATTTAATTTTGCCAACGAATTTTTTATCCTGATAAACTATCGAAGTGAACACCTATCAAATTTTACAAATTAAAATTGGAGGAAAATGTAAAACCTTTTTCAATACTCTGCTCATATTTTGTGATTTATCTCCCAAATCCAAAAGGTTTGAGCTATAAAGTTTAAACTCCAAAAAAGTGCAGCCTATATTATTACAAACTTGTTATTTTAAATTTCAGCTCATTTTCTCAAACCGTGCAAGAACTGCATATCTCGTCGCCATAGAGTGTAAACCTGCTAAATCCATTTTTTATCATATATGACATATTAATACCGTTCGAAAGAAAAAGAGATGCAGGATCGTCCAAGTAAAACTGCTACTTAAAATTACGATCGTAAGTTGTAGAAAAAAAATGTGAAAAATAGTTTCTTTCCATAACAGCAATATTAAATTCTGTTTGTTTTTTTCTCTGCCCGTAAAATTCCCTTCTTGTGAGTTAGCAGATTTACACTCTAAGGCGACGATATAATGATTAAATTTTTTATAATTTTGTGCTTTGTTTTACTCTAAAACTAGAAAGCCCAAATTCTAATCAGTTCTTCGCAATGAAAATTCACAATCATTTTGGCATTAGACCATACTTTCAACGAACTTCTGATCTGAGTCCACACAACGACTTATAAACAAAATATTATGTTTGAAAATCATTATTCTCCATATTTCATCTATTTCTAAACACGAATAAGCCAAAATTAATAAAAATTTATTAAGGAATCTATGTTCTAGTAATGTCATTCTATTCTATTTATGTAATATAAATAATTGTATTTGATTTATTATTTCATAAGATAAGCTACTTTAAATGTTATTATGATCCAGTGAATGGTTTTATATATAAATCATATATTTACAATATTACAAATGATAATTTTTATTTTTTATTTTAATGAAAAGGATACAAAAAGATGTAAAATGCCTTTAAGTCAAGATTGACTTTAGCATCCTTGAAGAAAAACAAGGCCCAAGTTAACAAAATAGTTAAGGGTGAAATCACTTAATATATAAGGCAAATATCAAGATCTTTAAATAAGAGAAGGCCCATTTTTTTTCTTTTTTAACAAAAGTTCAAAATTTTTTAAAAATATAATTATATACTACTAAATTTATAAAAATATTAGAATTCAAGTTATATTAAATTTTAAAATATATTTTATCTTAGATATTCGGTGATTTACATTCATAATATGTAGTGTCAAATAGATGTTTTTTTTTTTTATTTAAACCGGGAGTTCTCTAGATCAGTGTTCCGCAAACTTTTTGTTTTCAAGGCATACCTACCAAATCAAGAAATTTTAGAGATACACCAAAGAAAAAACCAATGTTTATTTAATATTTATTTATTATTAAAATCAATATAATATGAAAAGATGTTTAATGAGAAATGTGAGCCTGAGCACAGGCGATCAAAACTTGGAGCAATCGTTGATAAGACTGCTCCAGCTATGTCTAGCTGGAGTATCTTCACAATACTTAAAAATTTTCCCCCGTACACCAACTAATAACCACGGTACACCAGTGTGCCGCGGTACACACTTTGCAGAACACTCCTCTAGAGCCTGGTTTAGATGAATTAAAGATATCAAGATTCAGGACAGATTGAAACAGAAAGAACAATTTTCAATAACGAAAACCATGATAAAAATATTATCAAATAGCTTAAAGTAACTTTCTAAATTAATAATAAAGGAAAGAGTTAAAATCAATTATAAAAAAACACCATCGACATTTAATCTCGTCGGCATTGACACTAATTCATTCTTAATTGAAAAAATAAATCTTATGAATTGCATCTTGCATTAGGATGTTTTTGATTTTTGACTCAGTTATTCTTAATTTTTTTATTTTAAAATTACACTGTACCAAAGGATAACAGATTAATTTAACCTCAACTTAGGGCTATATTTTAAAAAATCACAAATTTTCATTAAATGTAACTTTCAAAAGGGGATTCATCTATCAATCGATATTCGATTTGTACTTTTTTATTTAATTAATAGAGAGAAGTTTCACAGCGAATGAAATAAAGTTAAAATTTATACAAACTCAATATATTTATTAGTCAATCATCAGGAGCTTACAAGTTAATACTGCATTAATTTGTAAACTTTTGATGATGGACTAATAATCCGAAATATATTGAGTTTGTATAAACCTCTTTGAGTTTTATTTCATTCACTGTGAAACTACACACCCTTTACTCTATTAATTAACATCATGTTTCACCTAAAACCTACACCACTTTCCATAAGTAAAATTTTTTTATTTAAAATCAGAAAATATTATAGACTTTTATCATATTAAATTCCATCTCTGTTTCATATTAACATTTTCCATTTAGACATTTAGAGCCTTTAGCAGGTGCACAGTAAAAATATTTTTCCAAAAAAATATATTTACTGGATTAAAAAGAATCTTAAGTTTTATGCCATATTTCAGTTTCAATCTGAATATCAATTTATCAAAGAAATCGAATCGAATAAAACTTTGGTATACATATTAAAAAGTTGTATCATTTGTATTCTTAATAAACCATTCGAAAAGTTGTGAGTGTATTTGGGAATTAACTTAAAACATTCCACCTGTGGCTTCTTTTTACGGTTACAGATGGTTAAAGTTCCTTCCTACTTCAAATATGAACAGGCTCATCTTTTTCTAATATTTATTTTTCCCATATAGCTATGATATACTAAGATTTTATTGAAAGTTCATAATTATTATAATAGAACTTTCGCACATTTGAAGGAAATGAAAAAAATACGTTTTTATTTGGAAGTATTTTTCCCTAAAAAAAATTATAATATTCTCATTTAAAAAACTACTTATATTCTAGAAACAAAAATAGTAACTGAAATGATATTAATTGAATTGACTAGCTGTAAAATTCTTTGAAGGTAAATTTAACACGATTTACAGTTAGAAGCCAAATCGATAACTATTCTAATTAAACTAAAAATCTATATAAATAAAAATGTACTGTTACGCTTAAGTGATACGATGAAGGATCTCCGAAAGTTCTTCACCGATTTCTTTGAAATTTTCACACAACATTCCATTCAAATACACGAGTGTTTTTATAGATATCACACCTGTGGCATGTAAAAATATTTTTTCGAGGAAACAACGCCAGTGCCTCTCTGGGGGGGGGGTAAAAGCAAACAAACAAGATGGCCGATAATAGCTTTTTGGAAATCTTTCAACTGTCAATATTGTTTTTGGTTAAGGGAACAATTTTGACAAGTAATATATAATTCATTTACTGTTTTAATACCTATTCTATAATTATTTGCATTTTCAATTTATTTTCAAAACTATTATTATTTTTTAAATATATTTAAATTTTTGATCAAATCAATTTTGACAGGTAAGCAATATATAATCATTTATTATTTTTTTCTGTCAACTATTATCTATATAAATTTTAACCATAAAACGAGACGCTACCCGCTTGGTGCTAGGTGACGCCGGGCCGAAGGCCCGAGCGTCAGCTAGTTATATATATAAACAAAAACATGAATGTGAATTTTAAAACCACACTATCAACATTAGATTAATTTTAAATATATCTTTAAAATACCGATTTTTCAAATTTTAAAATAAAGATTTGGAAATTACTTAATATTTAAAATTAAATTAAAAATATAACAAATAAATAAATGTTTGCAATTTAAAGATTATAATAACGCTAAAAAAGTTATGAATAAAACTTGGCAGGAAAAGTGAAAACTTTTTCAAGAGTCTGCCGGTGTCTGGAAATTGTGTAGTTTTTGCAATTTGTTTTTTTATCTGCAAAAGGTGTGATCTGAAACTTGGTCAAAAGATGCAAGTTATTTTGTAATAGGGAATTTTTGCTTAATTTAATCTCATTAGAAACTACAAGATTTTCCGCATTTTTCAACTAGAAATTATTCAAATAATTTTCTAATTAATATATTAAATAATAATTAACATATTAAAGAGAATTGTTTTTGATCGCGTTTTTAAACAAGATATATATATCGCGAGACTAATGCTGGTTGAGGCTATTGGAGTCTGCTGAATCTTAAGTCTTTCACATCTTTTTCATTCTCTCATGGTCCAGACTCCAATAGCCTCAACCAGATTCATTATTTCAACACAGAAATATATAAATTCGGATATTATTTTCACTTAATATCTGACAAAAATCACCTGCATTCGATTTGCGATTGAATCAAATATAGGAAACTTATGATAGAAATTATTAATTTCTTCGTAATTAAAATATAAGCATTTTGGCTCCAAACAAACTTATTATAAGCTTCTATTTTCGAGCTATACTACAATATAGAAAATCTCAATGCTGTAGCTATACTTTATTCTCCAGCGACATTCGCCTAATGATTTGGTTTCATATTTAAAACTATGTATTACTGAACTTTTACTTGATCCATTGTCTTGTCATAGAAACGTTTCTGGTCTTCCCCTTATTTAGAACCAATTGATTCATCAACTCTTTCTTATAATTTCTAGAGCCTTGGGATTTCGATTAACTTTTGAAACTAAATCAAAGAGAAAGACCTTTTGCGAAGGATTGTTCGTCGTTTCCTTATCAGCTCTGGACAATGATTTCTGATAAGGGTGCAGGCTGTCAACTGCCATGTCTTATCAGGTTCTCGGAGTGTTTGGTCCACCGCTGGCTGGGTCGCTGACGCTAAACCCATGCCAGTTCGCCTCCAAGGCTGTGGCACACTTTTTCAATCTCTTCAACATACCGTTAAGGAGTTTTTCTATTTAGTCTTCCAATTCATTGGATAACAAGAAATCGGTTAAGATTTCTTATAAATTGGATTCTCTTTCCTCGTTCTTCAGCTTTTTCTTATTATATAATTTAATTTTAACACCTGTCGTATTTTTTTTATTTTCAACTTTTATTAAATTATATTATTTATTGGCAAGCGGAAATAAAGCAATTTTTTTTCAATATTTAAATTCACTTCTTTTTAACCAAGCTTATTTTCACTGAATTTCGGCAAAAATTTCACAAATTACCCATATCCTACCTTTCCTTTTTTTAGACCCTTTTATCTTTTATTCCAGGGCGTTCACCCTTAGGTTCACAAAACGCCACCTTTTTTCATACCCCGTAAAGTGCCATTTCATTCAATTTAGCAAAACAAATAATTGTATACATTGCATTCTGTATTTTGTCCGAAATATATATTGATTTTGAAATAACTAATTTCAACAATTGATGCAATCTTCAGAATTATTTTTGATTTCTAATTTTGAATTGTTTGGGTTCTATCGGGTTAATAATTAGCCCCTTAATTATATCCAAGGTTTCTATCTTTTATTAGATCTTCTTTAGAGCTAAAAACTCATTCGACACTGTTTTACAATTTTTCGTATAGGTATATCACATTTTTGAAGATTGATATTTTATTTTATAAAAATCAGTTTGCTATCTCCCTGAAAAATATCCAATAAAAAAAATTGAAAGTCTATTAAAGTATTGTTTATTGACCAAAACCTAACATCTCAACAATTAATTTCAAGAAAATCTTCTACTAAATTATAAAAATTTTGAATATATAATTACTCAATATATCTTTCTAGATTCTGTCTACTTTTTACTACTTATGCAAAAAGTTTCTGGAAATTACTTTACTATTTAATTTTTTTCGAATATCATTTTTAAAACCTTTCATATTACTTAAATTTAAAAAATTTCGATTTTCATCAGTCTCTAGCATATAAATAACCAATTTTGTTGAAAATGTTTGGAACGTGGAGAAATATCATTTCCAACCATGATTTCTATCTATTCGTCTGTATATTTGATTTCAATAACTTAATAACTAAAAGTAGTAGAAAGTTTGTTCTTGTGCTAAAATGTTTCCGATGCGGAGAAGTGATTAAATTTTGGCCTTTCTAGTTCCTGATCTTTTAAGTTTAAAAATTCAAAATTCTTCAAAAAATATAATATTTTGAGATTTTAATCCGTTTCTAAAGTAAAAAAATAATCTAACAGGGGTGTTTTAAATTACCATTTAATAAATATTTTATTTTTTAAATAAATTTTAAATTAGAAGGCCAAACGACAGGGGTTAGGCTGAAAAAAATTAATTGAAAACGCGGTCATTTACTAATAATAAAGGAAATAGCAAAAATTATTAATTCACCGAAACTGTAAACACCGTAACGAGTCTTAAAAAAATTTCACTTTTTCTCTAATTTTTATTTGTAATCTATGAAAGTCTCATCTTAATAAAATGCTTTCAACTTGTTTTTGTGTTTGTATTTCCAAGTAAAACACGAATTCATCAAGTTGGAACAAAGAACAAAAAAGTAATATTTCGCCTGACTTCTTTTGATTGCAGATATTATTAAAAATCGAGCTTTGACTTTGCACTTCATCCCTCCCTTTCTTTCATTCTATCTTTTATATTTAGTAGATGGAAATACTATTTTCTTATCCCTTGCTGAAAAGTGGTCTGAATAAAAGTATCCAAGGGGAGACTTTGAAATTAGAAGGCATCTCCTTCCTTTAAGCACAATCACAACTTGCAACCAACTCAAACCTCAAAAAGTTTCTTAATTTGAACGAGATAGGTTGTTGATGCACACAAACCGACCATACTTATCACCTTGGGAATAATTTCATATGCTACTTTTAAAGAATAAATACCTTGTAGTGGCTACCCATGTGCGATTTAATGCACAACTTTTGGCTAACACTAATCCAATGACGTCAGCATCCTCGCTTAGTGCGCATTGAAGTTAGCTTAATAGAAAACTCTATCATAAAACCCACAAACTTATAGAACAAAAAATACATGTTTATCATAATCCTTGTAAATTTTTAATTAATTTTTAATTAATTAATAAGAAATTTGGCCACAAGTCAGATTTATTATTTATTATTATTATAGAATGACTTTATTTAATTTATGTTATAATTTGAGATCTCAATGGGAAAAAAAATTAAGTGGTAATATAATTTAAAACAGGAATTATTCATTTGGGCTCTGAAATTTTTCACATGTCACACTTGTCATTCAAAATTAGACTTAGTGAAAAATTAAGTCTTATTATTCTATTACAGCCAATTGATAACAACTATGGAACTAACTTAAATAACTTTAAAAAGGTATCTATAAGCATTAGACACCATCAAATTGGAGTTATACTTTTTTTAATGATAAGGATACAAGAAGGTCTAATATATGATAGACCCTTACATATCTGAGAATATAAAATTCTGGGCTGAAATTCAGTCGAAAATGATTATAGATCCAATACTTGAAAGTGAAAACATTGTTGGGTTCAGGAAAAATTGTCCAGGGGGAAATATATCTCTTTTAAAAGATTTTCTTTTGCCTAGATTAGCAGAGTTGTTGATTCATAAAGAGAAATCAATGTGGTTGTCCTCTGCTTGATGCGAAAATTGTTTTTTTTTGTGGCTAGCTTACTATAACAACAAAACGAATTTTTCAATATTCAATCGGTTATTTGAACCCATGAGAGATAACAGATAAATTATTTCTCATTGAAAGACTGATGATGAAAGTCAAACCTTCGAAACTATAGTCTCAAAGAAATAAATTATATACTTATATACATAATTATATAAATATATATTTGCATATAACCTGAGGACAATCTCATTGATTTCTCTATATCAAAATATGTATATCTTTCAATGTTTCAATAGTAAAGATTCGCGGCCAAATTATTTTTTAAATTTTGATTTGATCATCTCAAATATTAATATCTAATTAATAGGAAGTTTTTTTTTGCTAAAATGAAGACTGGCGTGACTGGCTAATCTTTCCATGACCCACCTAAACCCCACACATCACAGCTGAATTTCTTTCTGTTAAGCCTTTACTACCACTTTGTTAAATTAACCCGCCGATCAAATAAAGCCAGTTTAATTATAGAGTTCTAAAGAGAGCGTGTGTTTGTTTTTCTCCGCTTGAACAGAAAAAATCCAAAAAGTGCTTCACCATAGGGACCTTTGTAATTCTCGTTTTATTTTTAAAAGCTTTTATACAAAACCATAATCTCCGGCAGTGATTTGACTTTACGAGCCTATCGATCTTTTTTTTTTTTTAATTTATCTTGATTTATTCTGATAGGAATTTACTAAAAATTAGAAAATCCTTTTTACGTCAGAAGGTCCAAACATAATTGATTTCCCTTCTCTCTCTTGGTCTTCTAAAATCTAAATGATAGTTTCTGGCGGATCGAGCTTTGCTCAGTACTTTTTCCCTTTAGTTTGAATTCAGGAAAAAAGGTCTATTTTATTTGTACCCAAATATTTAATTTATTTTTTTTTGTCAACGTTTTGATCTTAAAAATAATAAAATAATACGTTGATCTTTTAAAGTCCTGAAGAAAGAACGATCCTCCGAATCCTCAGCTTTTTTAAGAGGATAAAAATTGCGTTCTCATAAATTGTTGTATTCAAAATTTGTGGTTTTCATTATCATTGGACTGTCTTACATCAATTCAGCATTGAGTTCTACCACTCTGTCTTCAATAGAAGCAACCTCTATTAATAAAATTTTATAATTTTAGTAGAAAATAATATTTTTAATGAACCATTAGAGCGTTTTAAAACCTTAAGGAAATTGAAAAAAAAATTATTGACACACCCACCTGTGAATAATTACTTTAATTAAGAAAAAACTAATCAAATTAAAGTTACCTGAAGAGGAGATCCTAACAGATCAATTTGTTGACACAAAAAACACTTAATTTCTAATTTTCATCGAAATCGTTAGAGCCGTATATTTACATATACATAAATTGCTCACTATAAACATCGGTCATTAAATTGTCCTTTGATTTCTGAAACTAACTAACATGACTTTACTTGAGCCATCAGCTAAAAACCTCATCCAGATGGTCTATTCAGTCGATGTTTACAAACATTTGTTGGCGGCAGCCCAATGTGGTCTTGTTAGGAAGGGGTAGGGAAGGGTCGTTTGCAAGACTAAGGACCATTTATTAAGGGCTCATCCTGACGTCGACATCAGCTTTTGTCTTTATCCCATCGGAAAGAAGAACAAATGATGATGATCACACTGTCGAAAACTGGGGCTATTCCGCAAAGCCTTCTGGTTCCAACAGGAATAAATATCTAGAGAGGTAAAAAACTATTATTCCCTTTGGGATTTTTCTCAAGAAAGATATCTAAAACTTAATATCAATTACTTTATCATGGAAATTTATAAAGAAATGTATTATAAAATTAAATATTATTATTATTATAAAGGTTAAGGATGTGAGTTTTTACAATTTAAAAAAATGATGTTATTCAAAAAATTCACCTCATTCTAAATAAAATTCTTTCGAGATTCTAAGATATAAATTTTCAAAAAAAAAAATTCCAAAATCTCAAAAGGCCGATTATTCAACGATATTATTTTTCATAAATGTCAGACTGATCACCCCTTCAGGAGTTGAACCCAAGCGCCAATCTAGCTATTCGGGCAGAAGGCCTTTCCTTAGAGACGAAATCCCTCCGACATATAGTTATAAATTAAGCAAATCTCACTTAGATTTACTAGAAATCAAAAAGTAAGATGTTGTTAACTGAATGCAAATTTCAGTATAAGACCGTATTTAATATAAAGCTTTTAAGGATTTTACAATTCAAAAAAATGATGTTATTAGAAAAGTTCAGCTCATTCTGAATAAATTTTTCCAAGATTCTATGACTTTAAATACTATTATTAGTACTTTTCGAATTTTCGTTTAGAAATATCTAAAATCACGGAGTAATGTTTTCTTTCTTTCTTTTTTCATTGCTAATAACTAATTTATTTGTACTTTCTATAGAAACCTATAGGTTCAGAACTTCTAGATGTAAAATGCACAAATCTGAAAAAATCGAATCATTATATTTAATGATTTCAAAATGGCCCTCTTAGCTAGAAATGAGCCTAAATTTGACTTAAAAGTATTGATACCCTGCATTTTTCTGTCAAATTTTTACTTTCTAGCACACAGCGTTCTCAGCCTCCTCATTTAAAGATTGATTTTGCAGGCAGCGTATAGCGAATCTCAAAAAGGTTTACTTTTTTCTTTGAATTTTATAACTTTACATAACGATCGTTTGTTATGTGGCTAATTCTCTATAACAAAACGAATTTATCCATGTCCAATCGAGCATTTGAACCCTTGAGAAATAAAAGATTAAATATTTCTAATTAAAAAGACTGATGATTAAGCTAATAATCCTTTAGGTTTCACTAATCAATTCTTCTAGTTGGATGTGGCTTAACTGTAATGAGTCAAAAAAATTTATATCAAGATCTATCGAGGCCACATCGCTTTATTAATATCAAGCATTTCTTTTTATCATAGTTTCTGAAGGAATAGTTAATAAATTGGGTTCAGAATTATCTTAAATTAGATTTTTGTCTGTAGTGGAACAGAAAAATAAAAATTGGTTCAGAAATTTATTTTTAATCACTAATATGCCTCAGTTCAAAACTTCTCTGGGACCACAATCTTTATAATAAGCCTCTCTCAAAACCACTTTCTCAATTTCACAAAAGAAAAAGGGACAAATAAATACCTTTGTAAACAAAACCCAAAAACTAAATTTTCATAAAATTTGAAAGACTAATAATAATTTTCTAACAAATATTTAAAAAGACAATTTTTCTTAAAAAATGACAGAAATCCTTCCCAGCTAAAGTTCATTTAATGTTAATAGAAAAATCCATATAAAATTGGCCAACTTGGAAACGGAATCAATAAAAAGTACACCTACGTCAGAGTTAAGAGTAATGAAATCATTATAAGTGCTATTCTAAATTACCTCGTTAAATAAATAAATGTGTCGCCATGTGTCAATATGACCTAAGTTCAAATTAATCGGCGCCAGCTGAGAACCCCTTGCCACTCAAACCTAATTTATTAGGAGAACTAAAGAGGGTTGACAAAATATTTGGGGTGGAAAAAGTGGAGAATTGCTTGGAACTAAAAAAAACAGACTTGATTTTTTCTTTCTCTAGATAAAAGATGTCTTATCAACAAGATAAAGGGGAAATTTTTTATAGAAAAATACTCTTATTTTTTATTTCCTCTTCCTAAATACATTATATTAAAATAAAGGTAAGGGAAAACCACCCTAGTGAAAATTTTTCAGGGCTTTCAAATAGAGAGTACCATCTATATTTGTGTTTGTTTGTTAAATAGAATAACCCTTGCTTTAAAAATATAAATATTCGTACTTTAATGGTTCCATACAAACATTAAATGAACTCTATATGCAGTGCCGCCCTTTCAAAGTCAATCAAATGGTGAGACATTATATATTTTTCAAATTTTCTATGTATAAATCTTAATTTGTAACTAATTTGAAATATTTGTGATAGACTGATGATGAAGGCTATGCCTTCGAAACTATAGTCTCTAGAAATAATTAAAAATTATTTTATTTAAAAAACAGAAGACTCTCTCATTTTATTTTATTTTTAACCTAAAATAAAAACAATTCTGTTACCATCGACAGTGAAATCTTTTATTCAACTAATAATCAAATGGTGGTTTTTATAAATTAATAAACATAAATAAATAATTGTAATTGAGACAAACTTTTAGGTGAGGAACTTTTTTACCATTGGATACCATATTTAAATTTGGCAAAAAGTAGGCCATATAAGTTGAGAGCCAGCAAATTTTATAAAATTCAAGATACTTTTAAAGGCCACAAGAAGCTTACAGAGGCCGCAGGTTCCTCACCTATGAGACAAAATATATATGTACCTAATTCACAAGATAAAATTACCATTAAATATTTTTTATTTTATAATTATAAATAAATAAGTAATTTCATTTCTTTTTGATAAACAAACAAATTGTACACACATGTGTATGTAAACATAATATTATATATTTACTCTTCTAATTTTCATAGTAGAAAAATCGTGCTCTTAAAATTTATATTACTCTGACAGGAATTATTTAACGGATTATAGTGTTTAATATGTTTACTATAAACCAACACCGCTTTCCCTAAACTTTATTTATATTATTTGTAATTTCTTATTGCGGAAGGACAATATTGCATTTTTTATCAACTTCAATTTGCAGAAGCTCCTTTCGCAACTAGCGACACTATGATATCAATTGTTGAAAAAATTCTTAGCAAAATTACAATTTTGGGTACAGAATTTTCCGAATCTATACTGTTGAATAAATTTTTTAGTAGATCAAGCTCGTTTTTCCAACGTTTCGCCTCTTCTTAGTGCAGGTACAGCCATAAAAACCTGGATCCTTTTTCTTTCAATATGGAACTGTTCTTTATCAATGTCAATAAAGTCATTTATTTGACATTCAAATTCCTCATTTAGTAGGTTACATGGTACCTATTATACACGAATATTTTCTTGGATCAACATTTTTAGAGATAATATTTCCTCCCTACATTGACTTGACGACGAGGAAAAATATTCGAAATCATATAATAATTCGTGGAAATCGAATAGAAAACTTATGAAGTGAACAAGTTGTTTTTTACAACTATACCTAAATATAAAAAATGCCGCTCCAAAATATGTGCCGCCCAGTGCGGACCGCACCCCCCCTAGGTACCCCACTGTCTATATGGCCTTGCTGAGATAGCCGTCTGTCACGCTCCTTAACAAAATAAGATTTAAGCTTGAAATTTCAAGTAATATGTCTAAGAAAATCCCAAGAGGTTGTTACATCTATTAGATCCGAAATGGAATTAATTATTTTTAATTATGTCAAAAGGGTTGTTTTCACCCTCTCAGAAATCGAACCTGAGTGCAAAATAGCCAATCCGGTCCAAATGACTTTGGGCTGAACCCCTCTGACATGTATCGCGCCAAATACATAGATGACAACCTCTTTTGAAATTTATAATAAACATTTGGTCTTTTTTTATATACTATATTAATATGGATAGATAGGGGAGTCAGGCGGCCACTCACGTAGCATCACTGCTTCAGCATCGTTGTATTTTGATGAAGATTTTGGAGCACGAGGCCCAAATCCAGGCTTCGCTCTCTATAAAATAAAATTTGAAATGGCTGCTCCACTAAGGCCACCAATACTCGTACATGATAAAATTATCATACACCGTAACTACTGGCTAAATGGACTATAGTAAAAGAGACAAAAAACAAAACAAGTTTGATGGCCATGATTATTTCCTTTTTCACATATTACTTTTTCCTCTTTAAAATTTATGTACTCAGGTAAAAAAGAGTGTAACGTTATCCCATTTAAAGTGAAGAGAATTTAATAAGAATACCAATATTAACAAATATAAAGCACATTCTTTTTATGCATATAATATACACAAGATAAAAGTTGCGGCCTTTGTAAAGTTAATATTCTGAGAGAAAAAAAGAGGTTGAGCCAATGTTTATAAAAACCATTTTAATTAAAACTGAAACAAAGCTTTTTCATCTCTGATATTTGATTCTACACTTCAACCGTATGGAATAGCGTTTCATACATTCATTTACCATTTATTGTAATCGATCCGATGATGATTTTTT